>CAWUEQ010000018.1:0-75251 GCA_963921185.1 Dasysyrphus tricinctus | reverse complement strand
CAATTGATTGATAAAGGATAGAATTTATCAATATTAAATAGATTGATATTTTGGTTATAAATTAATAAATTTTATTTTTACTGGATGTACAATCTGAGTTATTACGTAGATATTTCCATTTTTCCAAAAAAATGACTGAGGACCAGTTGTACAAATATTTAACTCGTGGTTCAGCAATTTTAACTACCGACTTCGGAGAATGGACTGAGGTTCAACGATGGTTCAGGCATTAAATTGGCTACTATAACATACTTAAGTCTTGAACCATCGTTAAACCTCAGTGATTCCGCTGAAATCAGCCAGTAAAAATATTTGAAACACGGATCAAAATTTGAACCACGTTTGTGCAACGGGTCCTAACAAACATTTTGATGTTTTATACATATCTGATATTTTTTTGAAATTTTTCCAGTTTTTTTTTTAAACTGGACTTTGATTTATTAATTGGTTTGTAAGACTTTGATCATTTGGTGAGGACAATTTGGCTAGACGTATCAATTTTAAAACTAAAAGGAGTATGCTTTAAAATTCTATAAATTTGCATGCTTAAGTAAGTCATGCAATCAATATTTCCAAAGAAACAAAAGATTTACTTAAAGTCCACAAAAACTATTTTTTATCAAAACAATCCTGTAAAAAACTTATTCAAATTTCCAAAACCGTCCTTCAATTTGGTATATCGTCATTATTTGATAAATTTTTGGCCATGTCAACTACAGTAAACGCCCGATATAGTGAAGCTATAAAAACCAGGCCTGTTTCGAAATTGTTCACTTTTTCGAGCGGGAGTTTTTAAGGCTTTCTAAAGGTGAATTTGATCCAAAATGCGCATTTCGTTCGATGTGAATGTTTTTAATTTTAATTAAGAAATTAAACAAGGCTTTCACTCAGATTTAAACAAAAAACAGAAACAATTCCTCAGAGCTCTCAAGCTATGTAAAATGCTTGCGTGAAATTTGTGTGGACCGAGGGACAATTCAAATAAATTCATGTTGATCAATCTCTCTTGATCATTGAATGCGTCCACAGTAGCCCGAACAGAAGTGCTAACCTACGCACGGAATTCTGTATGCACATACGACATTTCGAACTTTCGAAGTTGCATCACATCTGTAAAAAAGGCTTTCTTTGCGCTAAATATCATTTCCATTTCCGACAATCGTTCTTTTCCGAACGCTACTTTCCTCCAGATCACGCAATAGCACATAACCAGTGGCTGATCAGAAAAACAGACTCGTTTTTTTTGTTGGTTTAAGATCAAAGTGCAGATTCCCAGAACACACTGTTCTTATATAACTGGTAAGTGATCCTCAATAGATCCATTCTCTAATCTTTTTTTTTTTTGTTCTCAAAACCCTATCATTTACGCAATTGTTTTTTTTTTATTAGAATGTCTTACGATAATTGACAGGATCAATTTATTCGAAGCTTTCATCATAAGCTTCTTCATTCGTGAAAGCTTAAGCACATCAGTACTTCACCAGACACCACGAATAAAATCAAGGTCATGCGCAAGCACCGGCCTTATCCTCATCGTGGTTTGGTTTGAATCCTCCTGCGAAGCAAACAAACTCAGTTTTATTAAACTACGTCAGCAATCTATCACCTAGTCTCATCACGCCGAATCATCTTTAATTTTCATCATAGTTAATTTTCATCATCTTTAATCTACTTCATCTTAAAACTAATAAGATAAATGTCTCAGTAGCTGCAATCAATGATAATTAATTCATTTAACGTAAAACAATAATCGATCCAGTCACTCATCATATTACTGCTTGTGCATCAATCAGCGTTCAATATTAAGGTTTTGTTTTTTTCCAAATAGCAACGTACACAAATTGGTGTCCAACTTCCATCAAAGCTGCTGTGCACATCATCTTTCTGGAGTTCGGTAAGTTTCCTTTTTCTACATTTGATATACAAATACGAACATAACCTTATTTGAACGAAGAGTGATAATCCTAACGAAGATAATGAAAGGATACAATCCTTAAATCTATCTGCATCCTATAACTTAAATGTCATTATCAGAAGATCGTTAAAATATTTTAATATTTTGAGTGAGTTAAAACAAAAAAAAAGGACAGAGATTGAGTGAAAAGAAATTTTGTTGATGTGAAATTAATTTAAATATTGTGAGAAAGAGACAACTGTCTAAGATTTAATATTGATTAAGCTATCGATCTGATAAGCATAGCAATTAGTTTCTTTTCACTCAAACTCGAGTTCTGATGAACGTTTTAGGTTTTGTTAACTCAAATATACATATATTTATTGGTTGTTGTTTCGATAACAATTATTCATAGTTGATTTTCTTCTATCTTGAATGATGAGATGACTTTGTCCTTTTTTTAATTTGATTTTTATTTGATTATTATTATTTTTATATTTAATTTGATTTGATTTTTACCTTTTGTTGAATAAAATCATTATATTCAAAATGAGACAAAATATAAACAAAATATATTATTATTCGATTTGGTAAAGTTTGATTGGGTAATGGAGTGATTTTTTTTGTTGAGTGCAGAGGGAGGGTAATGAAGCAATGGTGCGACGCAATGCAAATATAGGAGATAGTTCTTAGAAATTGTCTCACCTTTACATTAGGGGTCATTGTACGTATCATCGAGTGGCTCAATGGCTATGGAGTTTTCCTAATTTATTTTAGAAAACGGAGGGAGGGTTACACTCAGGGGCCCTTTAACATCTCGGGTTTCCCTTTTTAACAATTTCTCGGAAATATTCCATATGTTCGCGCTATAGGTAGTTCTTGTTTTGATTTCTTTTATAATTGATTTGAATTGGCATGAGATATGTTCGGTGGTTCAACAACATGTACAAGTACCCACCCCACCGACGAGCTGGTCATATGGTGATACAAGCATGCCAGGGTGTACAATGTTAGTTGGACAACCCATCCGACGTTCCAAGGTTCTGCTCAGGGGATCCTGTGGTCCTGAGGGAGCAATGGGAAAGCAAACCATCGCTTTTATCGGATGGGAACAGCAGATACCGTTACAAATTTTTATACAAAATACGTTTTTATATAAAACTTTGTGTGTTCACTATTTCGAGATTCACTAAATCGAGCGTCTACTGTATAAGACAAAAGTATTTTTTTTTTATTAAGAGTTTGATAAATCATGCAAACAAAAATTGGACAACAACACAAACATAAATTCACTAAAGCTGGATAAACTGAACATTACATTTGATTGGCTCAAAAAAATTATCCTACAAGAGCACAAGTTACTACAAATAACGTAAATGACCCCATGGCCAGTAATAAAGTCTTGTATGAACTAGCAGAATGGCATTGCTCCCCCTGGTCCAACTTACCCCACACCTATTTTGATGAATATATTCCGTCGCTTTAAAAAAAAACACAGAATTTTTCAATTTCACAAATGGAATACAAGAATTAAATAATAAAAATCACAAAATTACGGTACTTTGTTGAAAAACTCGCATGTTTTCATCACAATAACATTAAAAGAAGCAAACCCATTTTTTTAACTTTTGTACTCAAAAAACACAAATTAGCGCGTGGTTCTCCTTTGGCAGACAAAATCCTCCTAAAACCAGTTAAGCACGTATGGGTTTTTACGTATTCTTCATTCGTGTATGATCCTCTTCATTTAACTCTTGCAGTTTCAGAGTTATTCGCAAATTGCCCCGTGGTCCAACTAGCCAACCCTCATAGAAAAAATAATTTGAGTTTGTTCAGTCCATAATGAGAAAATTCAAAATAAAAACCGTTCTATTGGAGATACTATTAATAGTTGATAATGTGGAATTTTTGTACACCAAACTCAAACAAAATCGTAGGAAAAGTTAAAAAAAAAAAACAATTCCGTGATATGGCTTTTTAAAATTTCTGTGTGGTTTGGTATAAACATGATAACTCCACAAAATAATTTACGTTTTTACGTCCACCTAACATTGAGCTAGAGGCTAGCCAAAGCGGATGAACCGATTTTCTTCAAATTTGGAACATAATTTATCAAGAAACATGTTGTTCATAAATATTTCAAATTTGAAGAAAAATTCCATGTTTTAGATAATCTACAATAATTCTTTAGTAAAAAAAAATTAGAATTATTATTTTTAAAAATCGAAAAAATATTGTTTTGAAAATTATTTTTTTTAAGCTTCTGCATAAGCAAATTTGCTAAGATCAGTCATACACTTCGAACATTAAGAACGAGGTACCATTAGCTTTGTTTTTGAAAATGGTTTTCCACTCAAAGGCAGCATTTACTAAAAATAATTTTTTTTTTTAAGTTATAAAGCAGTTTTTTTTTTAGAAAAAAAGTGATTTGTAAATTCCAAGGGCCGCACGTATTTGCATGAATGTTCAAGAAGCAAGAATACTAAAAATTGTATTCATATTGTGGAAGAAGGCCCGTGGTTTAATAAGTTCACTGAGGATCAATCTTCAATAAAAAAAACTTCTCTAAAGTAATCAAGGTAATTTAAAAAAAAAAAGCTGTAAAATTTCACTTGAACTTTCCCATACACAATCAGTCTTTCAAACAAAATTTTGAGTGTGAAAGTGGATGGATATCCAAAAATTTCAAAAATGATTTTCAAAAAAATATTATCATTCTCTTTTCGAAACATCGAATTTTGAAAAAAATATTTAGATTTTTTTTGGAAATTTAAATATGGAATATCGTCGGCTAAGAGTGTAAAGCGGCTAACTCCACATTTTTTTTTGTCATTATAGACCACTTCAAAAATTGCTTAAAAATACTAAAATATCAAATCTTTTAAATTTGAGCGAATTTAGCAAAAACGGGTGCTAAAAAATAATTAATGTAATTTTGGTTTTATTCAAATAATGCGAACACTTTTATTTAAATACTAGCTGGACCGCCCGGACTCCGCCCGGGTATATAAAATTTCGAGAACAAATTAACAAAATAAAATTTTAATTATTTGTCCTCGATTAATCGAATACCGGATAATCGAGATTCGACGGTATTTTTTTTATTTTGTTATAACCAAATTTTATGATTAATTGATTTTTTTTTCAAACTCAATAGATTTTTTTTTGCATAAAACAGGTACCCAGAGTGTGCTTCTGAACCTTTTTGGCAAAACGCAAGACCGAATTTTACCAAACTTCAAAAAAACAATCCCAATACCAAATAGTACCTACCTGAAAAAAATCATTCAAATAGTTCAAGCAGTACTTGAGTTATGGTGTGACAAAGAGAAACATGGATTCATTTTTATATATAGAATTCGTTTTAGGGCTCAAAATTTCAAAGGTCCGATCGAACCCCGTCTCGGATGAAAGATATTTTTTACCCCAAAAATAAAAATGTTCACTGTTTTTCTAATAATTGAATATGAAGAAAATTTGAAAAGAAATTCTTCTGTTTAAGTGGAGTGACCGAATATATAATTCAAAGTTAAAAGTTCAAGTGAGCTCAACTCCATGATTGCGTTTCGCCCAGGTACGATAGTTGGGCTCATCAGTTAGATGACTATCGTACCCTTCTAAGACGCAATTTTGTGTCGATGTTTACCGACTAATATAAAAATCACAGCATTAAGATACTATGAATTTTATTATTCTAAGGGAATTTGGTAAAATTCAGACACTTAGAATTTCAAATACCCGCGCTCAGGCTTTTTATAATAATTGAATATGAAGAAAATTTGAAAAGAAATTCTTCTGTTTATCGTACCTGGGCGAAACGCAATCATGGAGTTGAGCTCACTTGAACTTTTAACTTTGTTTTTCTAATATTTCAAAGAAACATTTACCATTTTTGCCCTATATTACCCCACTACATGTACGTAAAGTCTCGTCAGAATCGTTTTGAAGATTATTGTGTTCAAATAGACAGACACAATTTTTTTTTTTAATGATGCACTTATGTTTTTTAGCAAATAAACAACCACCTGAGCAACTTTCAATTATTTTTATATTAAAGACAAACACCCCAATTTAATTATTATGCTAATAAAAACTGGCAGCGATTCAATCGTATTATTGAATTTTAAAAAGTCATTATTGTGGTCAAAGGGCCGGCCGTGGCATCGTTGTCTTGTTGGTGGCATGTAGTTTGCACAGTACGCCAACAAAATTTTGAGCAAAGCTTTCACCACCTCTAAGACTATATAATTATTATTGTTCTAATATAATTGTCTGAAACTTTTTAAATCGATTATTTCTACTTGTTTATAATCATTTCATATAATATATCAATTTTTTGTGTAGACATAATTTTCCCTAAACTTCATTGCTTTGCTAATATTTCAAAGAAACCGTTAACATTCTTACAATTAAAAGTAGCCTAGATCACTCCCAGAGCTGTCCACTACATGCACGTAAGGTCCCATTATAACCTGTTCTGCTGTTTCGAAGGTTACCGCGGACAAACAGACAGACAGACAAAAAAATTTTAAATGATGCAGTTATGTTTCTTAGCAAGTAAACAACCACCTAAGCTCAAAAACTTGAAATCATTTCAATATTAATGACAGACACTCCAATTTTATTTATATGTATATGTATAGATGTATAGATGTATAGATGTATAGATTTGTTTGTAAAAAATTCAAAATAGGAGTTAGCTGCTTTTCACTCTAAGCCGACGATATTACATTATCATCATCATCGTGTCCTGTAACCCCGGCTGGGACATAGGGCGTCAACAAAACGTCTCCATCCTTCACGGTCTGCTGCAAGGTACTTTAGCTGTGGCCACGTCTTTCTCTGGGATTCTGCTTCCGCTAAGACAGTTGTTTCCATGTTGTTCTTGGTCTTCCAACCCGCCGTGCACCCTGAGGATTCCATTCAAAGGACTGCTTTGCAATTTCATCGTTTGGTTTCCTCAGTGTGTGACCAATCCAACGCCATTTACGCTTTCTTATGTCGACGTCCAGCCGCTCTTGACTTGTCCTGCGCCACAATTCCTCGTTTGATATTATTTGTGGCCAGCGAATCTTTAGGATGTGGTGAAGACAGCGATTCACAAAAGCCTGCAATTTCTTCGAAATGATAGACGTGACTTTCCAGGTTTCACAAGCATATAACAGCACGGATTTGACATTGGATTCGAAGAATCTCAACTTAGTGCGTAAGGAGATTTCCAGATTGGGGACAGAGTACCGAAGGCAGCACGAGCTTTATTTATTCTACTTTTAACGTCCAGATCCGTACCCCCGTTTGCAGAGACAATACTGCCAAGGTAGTTGAACTTTTCCACTACTTCAACTGGCATCTCCTGTAGAATAATACGCTGCTGTGTGGAGCGGCCTGTGAGCATTATTTTTGTCTTTTTGCTGTTTATTCTTAGACCACTCGACTCTCCCTTCACATGCAGTGTTTGGCACATCCCGTTCAGCCCACTGATGTTATTTGCCAGTAGACATAATGTTATCGGCATAGTCTAAATGACTGAGCCTTTTGAACGGTCTCAATTGAATGCCCTGTCGCTCAGCTGTACCAACACTCGCCGTCAATACGTCGTCCATCGCCAGGTGATACCACGCCAATTGTTGCAATTCTTCAAGTCACCTTTCTTTGGCAACTTAACAATCACACCATCCTTCCAATCCCTGTGATAGTTTTCGTTTTCCCAAATGCTTTGTATCAACGGATGTAAAATAGTAGCCGCTGTTACGGGATCGGCTTCCAGGAATTCAGCTGGTATTCCGTCCATGTCCAGCTGCCTTGTTGTTTTTGAGGAGATTTATTGATGTAATGATTTCCGAATCTTAAGGGGGTTCAATGTCAATACCCCTATAGGACCTGCGCATCTCGTTTAGTTGGGGCACTTCAGCACTCTGCTCAACTGAATCCTCATTTAGCAGGGCACAAAAATGGTCCTTCCATGTACGAAGCTGGTCCTCAATTGATACCAAAAGTGTGCCATCCCCATCCATTACAGGATGATTCGTGTTGCTTTTTTTCCCGATCACGTCTTTGGCTATTTGGTACAGTTCCCGGATATCTCCTCTTCTGGCAGCGATTTCGGCATTATCTGCGAGTCCATCTAACCTCACCCTCTTGTCACAACTCACACTACGATAGACCATCTTATGTGCAATGCGGTACTCTCTTTGCAAGTCAGCCTTTCGTTGAATATCTGCTTCGGCATTTATTTGAATTTGCAACGAATTGAGAAGTTCGACCTTATCCCAGGTGTCTTGGGATATCCAAGAGTCTCTACGTCTCGTTCACTTGGGTACAGTTTCGGATCCAGCCTCCATAAAAACACTTTTAATTTCACCCCACATCTCATCAATTGTTGAATTATATTTTATTATACTTTTCGAATTATTTGTATAAAACATTTATCCAAAATATTTAAAAAATATTTAATACATAATGAAAAAAAATAAAAGTTAAAATAGGGTTACAGGGTAATTTCTTTTATATTTTGATGTAGACCTAATTTAATCACAAAATTTTATCAAAATCGTAGAAGTCATTTTCGAGAAAAATGAGATTTTCTTCAATTCCTTAACAATTATTGTATAGAAGGTACCGTTTAATTTTGATGAATTTTTTTTATATATTTTTTTTAATGTTCTTAAAAGTGTGAACCGTTTCAACAAAATTGATTGCGTAGTTTTCGAAACATTGAATTTTCAGAAATGAATAGTATGAGACTTTTTTTTAAATATTGTTTCCATTTTTTGAAAGTTTCTGCATAAAAAAAATGCTAACTCAGTCACACGTCAGACTATTTTCAAGAAAATTGATTTTTTTTTTCGGGAGAGGTACAAAAAGCTAACCATTTTTTGAGAAATAGTTGTCCACCTAGAAGTAGCCTTGATAACTTGGTCCAAGCTCATTCATCTACCAAACTTTGTCAATCAAAACTTACAAAATCTTTATTAGTAGGTATATTCATGAGTTGTTGCATCTATTTTTTTAAGAAATTTTAAAACGACTTTTTAGAAAAATTATTAGAAATTCTAGAACAAAATTAGACACTTCGTTGGAAAAGATAACAATGTAACCTTTCGACAATTTTAATTCAGTTAAAATTAAAGCAAGTAGCTGTGTAGGTACAGTAGAACTATGATTTAACATCGCAAAAGCTTGTACTAACAGCTAGATTTTGATTTTACGTTTCCTGTTCTCAATGCACTATGGCCCCCAGCATTTCCACGTCATTTTAAACCTACAATAGGCAATTAGTTTTGATTCCTATTTAGGTTACAGAGAAAAACTGTGTTGTGTTACCAAAGCACGTTCAGCTTGAAATTTTGAAAATCCTTTTCTTATAAAAAGGCAATATTTCCACAAATCTGTTTTTCATGTTTTAACTTAAGAAATTGAAAACTCTGTTGCCCTCTTTAGTTTTGAGCACCAAGCTAAGATACAAATAAAATGACTTAAGATAATAAATGCTCAGAGTCAGAATTTCATCACTTTTATAATATTTCTATCCACAGATCTCTCTTCCACTAATAGGAATCGAAATTACATTTATTTACAAATAAAAGGTTAAATAGTGGATAAATACTGAGGAGGGGAACTCAAGACTTATTTTGAAGCTTATCTTTATCTACCGAATCGCGTTGTCATTTTACATAGTTACAATATAAAATCACAATGAAAATTGTGTATTTTTTTATTCGAAGTAGGTACTAGTAAAAACCACCACAGGTTTTTGAAGCTATAATAATGTGGTGTCAAATTTCTCACGTACACCATTCAAATTCTCAATGGTATAATGTAGATATGTTCTATAGATTATTATTTCATATCGTGTTCAGCTTTTGTCATTGTTCTTTTATGCATACCTCTATAATATTGTGTCAAAGTCTAATTTTAAATAATTCATTTGGCAGAGTAAGCAATTAGCAACTGGTTGCTTTTTTCCTTTTATTCTTTTTTTTATTATTTTTTATTGTATTCATCATTAAGCACGACTGTCATGCCCGGCTACCCTAAACAAGTGTCAAAAACGACCTCGAAAGCACTTCCTATAATATTATGTTCCAACCCACACTTGCCTTAACGTTGGCCGTCAAAAAATTAGACATATTTAACGTTTCATTTTTAATCCATCCAAACCACACCGCAGCACCACGACCACCCGAACCACCCACTACCGCAGCTAAGTTTAACAAAAACGACAAACGAAACGGTGGAACTAACAAAAGCGTGCTGTATAATTCACCACAATAATAATCAGCTAACACAGCATTATTCCATGACGTAGGTTTGGAATATTCGAAATGGCTATGCACGGCATTCGAAACGCTCCGAACATACGGTTAACGTCCCAGCCAGCACCACGTTCACCGCATCCACCCTTAACTGCGCCAAAACGTCATCGTCGTAGCCGCCGTCGTCGTTGCCACTCCCGACCACCCTCGCGGATAGTGCTGGGCAATTCTAAATCTACCCTTATTCAAACGACCCCGCAAAACATCAGCTGCTATACTGCTGCTTTGGAACACTAAGTCATCACTATTGCTGCCTCTGCGTTGTACAATTCAATTTTTGATGTCTCGTATATTTTAATGCCATTCGAGTGCGCCCGTCCCGTACCGGGTCGCACGGTACATTACAGACAGTTTCTCCATTCACGTGAACATAATTTCAGCCACCTCACCGGAAGCCCGCCATTTTTATGTGATTCCTCTCTCTATGTGCGGTTGATTGCCGCCGTCAAAGTTCAAGAGGGAGAGAGAGAGAGAGAAAGAAATCTGAGAAGTCAGTTGGTTCATGATGGGTGGTGGCTCGTGGCAATGGAGGAGTGCTGGTTTGGTGGTGCACGACTTCAGCTGCAGCAATATTAACAATTCCAACAAATCGATTCCTCTGACACCTGTCAGAGTGCTCCGACAGAAGCCAGAGCTTTGAAATGTCGCATGAGTGAGCACCACAATCTGGAATTATTATACCAAAAAGGTTGGAGGAAATGTGGGCCACATTATTTATGAAGGCAGGTATTGGTAAATGGGGACCACAGCTACCAGTTGGTACCAGTGCTCCATGTCGATTCCAATGGAGATTTCTCATTTCTTCTGTCGAAATGTGCTGTAGCCTAAATTTAGAGGCGTCCTTATGATCCCCGGCTGGTGCCGCGTGTCCTTTCAGTTTGATGTGGAGAGTTTCATTTTTTTCAATTACTCGAATAAATGATTCAGCAAAAGTTATCGGACCTGCACCTGCATAAAATCGAATTCCTTTAGCCTTCGACACCCAACCACCCTAACAAAAAAAGGAATTCTTACCTACATACCAACTCGGTTCCGAATGAATGACAGGCAAACGTAGACATTGAGTTGACACAACACGACACGACACGTGATGGTGATGGCCATGGTTAAGGTAGATATGTTTCGTTCCTTATTGTTGACTCTTGGGGTCAAAAGTAGATCATCAAAGTTCATTTCAATTTGTATTCCACTTGGGGAATTCGGGAAAATATTAAACAAAAAAAAATATGTTACATTCTGTATACCTGTAGCTTTAGGTATGCTTATTTCCGAAAAGCAGGAATCATCCCTGGTGTACACACACCGTAATGAAGGACACTTGTGGTATTCTTCCAGAACTACACCCTCTGAGATTCGTATAAATGTATCCAAAACAAGTTGCCAACCAGTACATAAATGGAAGGGACCTACAGAGTGGATCAGAAGTGGGATGCGGATACTCAGGGACACAATGTACTACGTGGCTTTATGTTTGTGTGTATTTGGAGTGTTGTGGATAGGCGGACAGGTGGTTGGTTTTTTATGTCATTTAGCAGTGGAAGTCACATTCAGAGGTATTCAAGTGGCAGCAATATTTTTTGGAGAATTTTCCGGTCAAGAAGTTAGATGTCAGTACCTGAGATTCTACTTCTAGTTATCTTAGGTTACATTATACATACATTCTAAATGGAGATTTTATGTACGCGAATTTTGTTGTCGTGGAAAAATAATATGCATTTTTTGTATATGATTTGCCAACCTACTTAAAATGGTTGTCGGGAAGATTCGTAAAGAGTTTTTAAAGTAAAAAATTTATTAGTATAGAAAAATCTGGATTGAATTTTTTTTAATTAAAGTTAAAAATTATTTTAGAGAAGGGTACAGCAGCAAGAACTCTGTAGCATATTGTTAAGAGAATCTCAAATTTTTCATCATTTTTTTAACTTGGAATGACGAATCTATGTAAGTGATATATCATCAAAAAATCCTTCTTATTTGTTCTTCTTTTGAATCTACTCTTATTCTTATATTAAGTCACCATTTGAGGACCCTAAGCTTAAGAGTGTTCTGGAGTGAAATGGTGATTTTATAAATAAGATTTGTGAACTATTAAGATGTCAATGAACAAAAAAAATTGTTCTATAAAAAATCATTAGAACAAAAATTTAATTTTGTGCTCTATTATTCATATTTTTATTATTTTACTAGCTGGCCTGCCCCGGCTTCGCACGGGTATACAAATTTTGGTTACGTAGAAAAATTAAATTAATTACACTGGTCAACAAAATTAAATTATTTTTTTTGTTACAGAAACCAAAATATATGAATCTGAAGTCAGAAAAATTCTATCGGGCCGCGTTTTTGAGATATTCCCGTTATAAAATAAAAAAAAAACATTTTTTTGCTGTTTTTAAAGTTGTATTGTAACGTGAGGAAAATTGTTTCAACAAAATTTTTAATGGTTCCTGAAAGATCTAATTTTCTTCTTTTAAAATCAGTTTAAATCGATACCTCTTTTCTTCTCGGAGAAATCTTCAGTTAATTGTAGGCCTTCCATTTATGACATAAATATTATGTTAAGGAGAATGGGCAAAAATGTATGGGAAATGGTACATTTTTCAATGCACATGTGTCATATATCGTTGAAAAGGTTATTCTGAGTTCATCATTTCATTATACGGCCGTTAAGCTCTAAACCATGGGGTTCACGAGATATTCGGCTAATGTTGATTAGCAACACAATGTCAAAATATGGAGTTGCATTTTTGTTCTTTCGGAAAACCGAATATCTCGCGATCCCCATGGTTTAGAGCTTAACGGCTGTATAATGAAATTATGTACTCAGAATAACCTTTTCAACGATATATGACACATGCGCATTGAAAAATGGACCATTTCCCATAAATTTTTGCCCATTCTCCTTTACATAATATTTATGTCATAAATGGAAGGCCTACAATTAACTGAAGATTTCTCCAAGAAGAAATGAGGTATCGGGATGATTTAAAATGATTTTAAAAGAAGAAAATTAGACCTTTCAGGAACCATTAAAAATTTTGTTAAAACAATTTTCCTCACGTTATAATACAACTTTGAAAACAGCAAAAAAACGGTTTTTTCGATTTTATAACACGAATATGTATATCAAAAACGTGGCCCGATAGAATTTTTCTGACTTCAGATTCAAGTTCAGCACACCAAAAACCTACGGAAAAGTATATTTTGGTTTCGGTAACAAAAACCTTGTTGACCAGTGTTATCAATAATAATACCCACAATAATAGTTTGTTTGATTGGTTACATTAATATCGTTTTAGATTGGATTTTGGAATTGTTTTGTTCCTATCGAATATGGAAAACCTTCTACTCCAAATTTTCCATATTCAACAGGAATGCAACAATTCAAAAATCAAATCAAAAACTAAATAAGTTGTTAAAATCAATATTTTCTTGTAACATTAATTTTAAACTTTTCGACAAACTACAAATTTTTTGTTTTATCTTTTGCATTGACATTAAAATCCGATGACTTCAACGTCTTAAACATTTCTAGATACATAAAACTGTGCGAAGCATTGATTTTGTAGTGCCAGCCCACTCACCTTTTAATTATTATCATTGCAAAGGCAAGTCAGATCAGGATTTGTAAACTCTTCAATATAAAAGGCATGTCTTGTTATCATTGGACTGTGAGGTAGTAACATATTATTTTCTCCTTTGAATTCGCTATTTGAAATCGTTGTATCGATTAAATTATTCATCAATTTTTTCGCAACCTTACACATATTTTGTTTTATGTCATTTCTACATCGACCACTAATCATTGGAAAACCCTTTATACAGTTCAACACGGATATAAGAATTTAGAAAGTCTGAATATCTGAATGTCTCCTAAATCCGAGTTTTTCTTTTCTTCAAATAATAGATATAAGCAAAGAAAGACTCCGTGTATTGAATTGCGTTTCTTATATGTATAGGTATAAAGGCTTGATAATGTGCGTAAACATGCAGGATTAAAAAAAAAACTAAAAAGAATAACTTTTAGCATGCAAAAGTTATTAATATAAGAAAAGTCACAAAATCAAATAATTTATTTTGGTCACATCATAAATGAAGTTATTTTAGATATAATGGGGCATATTCATAGAGAATAACTAAAGTCGTGATTTCTTGATCTATAGTTTAAGGCCTGTTGGTTAAATAAACACAGCTCTTATTCATAGTCAATTTCCCAGCTGTGTTTAGTAGAACCCCATGTTAAGGTTGTGTTCTACTACAATTATACTTCAAATGATGACAGGTCAAAGAAAAAAAAAATACATTTAAATTTCAAAAGTGTAAAATTTGTGTGGTGGAGGTCCTTCCTCATATTGCACGTCGGAAAAAGTAAACAAAGCAAAACTATTAAATAAAAAATATGAAAAAAAAACTCAAACAAATACTCTATAATCTTTTAAAATGAACAATAAAGAAAATATAAAACGCGAACGCCAGGAAAACTGGCCGCAACCACAGAAGGAACTTTTTTCTTTTTCTATTCTTCATTCTTTTATATTTTCTTTTTCTTGGTGGCACATTTTACAACTCATTTAATGACTCAAATTCACCTAAAATATCCATATCTTCTGCAATCGCGATATCAATCGTACCTTTTCAGGACGATAAGTTTACGTAGCATTTACATATTTCATATAAATCACATTTTCAGCTTTTAAATTCATAAAAAAAAACAAATTTGACATTTGGCTGTGATAATAACTACTTAAACACAGCATTTCCTATGTTTAAAGTAAGACCACAGGTTTAGCCCTAAGCTTAGGTTTAAATTTATTTATGAATAGCCTAAACCCTGGACTTGCTTAGTAACAACCTAGCAAGAGCTTAGCAAACATCTATGAATATGCCCCAATGCATATTTGTTTGTGTCTAATGCGCCAGTTATAGCTATCATTGAAGCTCATCTTTCTATATTTAAATGATTGCGTTTAGAAAGTAAAATCAGTAGTTATTTAAATGCCAAAACAAAGTTTTTGTCTTAATTATTATTTCTGGCAAAAAAAATCTTATCAGTTGGCATCCAATTTGAGATAGATGAGATACATATGAGGCCATGAGCGCAATAGTGGCCTAACTGCATTTTTCAATATTTTCAGTAGAGCAAAAATAAGAAATGGGTTGTTTTCAAACACTTGTTGTTTTAAAATAAAGAAACATACGCTTGATTTTCTTTTTGCAATATGATCACAAAATAAAAGGTTTTTGATTTTGTATCCATGATTCTTCAAAATACCGTTAAAACTGATTTTAAAGTCAGATAGGCCACTATTGCGAAGAGGAAAAAATATAAAAATTAAAATCTTGTAAAGATAGGCCAATCATTTGTAAATAAAACTGATTTCAATGAGTTTTTTCTTTTTTTTTTTTTAATATGTACTTTGAAATTTAACATTTTTATTCACTTTAGAATGTTAGAATCCATAAAAGCTTTTGTAGTATTTGTAAATTGTTAATCCTGTGATCGGTGTAAAAACTATGGTGCGGGTATTAGGATATAAAGTATCAAGGTTAAAGCTTGCTGGTAGAACGAGAACCCACAGCAGATTTTGAGTGTGAATGATACAAAAAAAGAAGTATAGGAGTTGACAGCTTGAGTAAAATTTATTCATGAAATGAAGGTATTTGCAGTCCACAACCGGGACTTTAGTGATTAAACAGTGCATCGAAATCAAAATATGAATGCATCTCTCCCTAGATAATGATCAGATCACAGATCACGGAATCTGAGACCACTTGAGTCTATAGTAAGCCCTGATGCTTCAAAGTTCAAAGCGAAAAACGGGTTTTGGAAACGGTCTGGTAGGGCGAAATTTACACACAAATAATCAGAGTAGCATTACCCAGGAAGGGGTGAAAACCAACTATGGTTTGCACAATTATTACTCTCGATGTAGTGTTTAATCACTATATCCCCGGTTATGGACCGCAAGACTTTGATTTCTTGAATAAGTTTTACTCAAGCTGTCAACTTTAATATTTCTTTTCTTGATACCATTCACACCCAAAATCTGCTGTGGGCTCTAAGCCTATAGGCTTATACTTATTTTTATTTGTAAAACAAACATGTTGACAAAAAAAAAGAAAAAAATGTTAAAACAATATGTAGGGTTGGTCTTTGAAGCTCATGAATCTTGATTCGGTTAACCTTTAGTCCTTCTCTAGAGATCATTCTATTTGAAATTTCCGATTTCAAAGTGGAGAAGAAGTGCTTTTTGGTAGTTTTTATGACATGGAATGGTTTTTTTTCTCGCTGAACCTATGACCTACAAATATGCGAGCGCAATAGCGGCCTTTAAGAAAGATAGGCCACTCTTGCACTTAAGCTTTTAATTTTTTTGTGTTTCGCCTAAGTACAAAAGTCCTATAACTTTGGCATGAAGCCGTCAATTTGAAAAATTAAAATGCAGAAATGTTGCTCAATGCATACAGATTCAATTTTCATCGTAAACTGAATTTTGATAAAATTGCAGTTAGGCCACTATTGCGCTCACGGCCTGATATGAAGGTGATCTTACGGTCGGCTCCCGGACTATAAGCCACACGCTAACCATCAAAAACTGTTCAAAGAATGGAGATGGAGATTACAAAATACCCCAAGCTTCTTGTCATATCATTTTCTTTATTTATATGTTTGCAAATGCATTTAATCAATTTAACCGACAGCGACAATTCACACTTAAAACTAAAAAAAAATTAACTCATAAGCCTCAGCAATAATTATTATATTTACTGACAGGAAATACAGAGCTTGTTTTTTAAATAAACTTTATTTTATCACATAAAAACATCAATTTTTCTTTTTCATGACAAAGGTGCAGCGTCACTTATTGAAAATTTCTCAAATAACTTTTTAAATCTTGCCAGTCATTTTTTGAATATAACCCATACATTTGAGCTCAATCTGACGTGTAGTTCTTGAGTCTATAGGTCATACACAGACAAACATTCATTTTTATATATATAGATAGAATAGATAGATAGATAGATAGATTAATATTATTTTATTATTAATTCAATAAATGAAGCTAAATTTAAATTTTGTACCTAATCCTAACAGAAATTTTAAAAATACATATACAAATTCTGGTAAATTTTGAAGAAAAAAAAAACAATTTGACCGTCAATTTTATATGTCTAACGGTATTTTTTTGACATTTTTTTTAGTGAATATAGATTCAATTCATTATTCACGATTTGCATTAATAAATTATATATTCATTGGGTATTATATCATTTGATATTTAAGTTTTTAATTCTTATAAGCACTTTTTGACAGAAAATTCATTTATGTAAATTTGGAAGTTAAAATCGGTTACTTTTACAAAATGTTTTTTTAGTACTATATCACGCCTATGACTGACCAGTAAGTAAAAATGCAAAGTTTTATGAAAAAAAGTATGTGTCTGATGAAAGCGAAGAAAAACGGTTTTATCTATGCAAACAAAAGTTAGCAAACTACTGGTTTTGTTCGCTCGGGCATAAGGTGTATTACAAACATTTTGTAGAAGTTCGTTGCGAAATTAACTTTCTGAAACATTGTTTTTCAACATTTTGAACTTTTCACAAAATTTAAGGTTTAAAATATCAAATAATTAATTAATATTTTACTCAAATAGCCCTTTTGAGTGCGGATTGGGGGTGTTTTGTTGAATTACAAAATGTGGAAAATTTTCGTTAGACTCTAACTTTTGATTATGTAAGTGGAACTTAACCGTAGTAGAGAGGATTTCTCTCTCTTATCTTTTATTGTTTAATATTTACAACGATTTGTAGTACCTACAAACACTTAAATAAAATGTCAGGCATGCTATGAATGTCAATGAATATAATGTAGATAACCTCTGTCTTACACATAATTATTTAGCATACAAAAGTATACTTTCATTATCACACATCTTAATTCATTCTTTATTCAGTCTATAGTTGGCGCCAATTTATAGCTTCTTTATTTATGTCGTTTTCAATTGGAGTACCTCCTTTTCCACTCCTTTTTCACTCCTTCTACTCCAAAGAACGATCAAAGTCAATTTCTGTCGAAATTGAGATTATAGCCCTGCTTTGTTGAGAAGTTGCAACCCAGCCAGTTTAAATTTTATACGCAGTGCAACAACAACCACCAGCTGCCAATAACTTTACCTTTTTTCTGCAGTCAAATGTGACTAGCGAAGAATGCTTTGGAATAAATTGGAACTATGGATTTCTCATACAAAAAGAGCTTTATAAACCAATTTGTTCCACGTCGTTTTGTTGAAAAGCTGTCACGCAACGCAACTGTAGGTATGTAGTTTTCAACAAAACACGGTCATCTTCTAGGTCACTTATAGAAACGAATCAAAATATGGAACGATTTGAAAAAGAATGATAACGCTTAGGGTCCAAATATAGAGGGAAAGATCTTTATTGAATTTCTAACGGGAATATTTCAAAAACGTGATTTGATAGAATATTTCTAACTTCATATTCGAGTTAAGCACACCAAACCTATAGAAAAGTATGCTTTGATTTCTGTAACAAAACATTATTTTTTCAAAAAAAATTCCACCTTTAAAGCTAAGTATGCAGTTCTCTTGAATAAAAAAGGGCTTGGTATGGTGAGAAAAAATTGTCCTCAAAGAATATACAATAGACGCTCGATTTAGTGAATCTCGAAACAGTGAACTATCCACAAACGTGAACACAAAATCTATATATCGATACCTTCCCGTAAGAATGTATTAAGCGACATTTAAAAAATTTTAAATTAAATTTTTAAAATACCTTTTATTCAATTATTTATTTAGGTATTTTGTTGTAGTTAACAGATTTTTCGAAGAATTTTGAGTTGAAAATCCCGTTCCAAATCTTTTTATTTTTTTAAATACATAGATAAATAACTAGACCAGAGGTTTTTTTCGATGCCTTTAAAATTTTTGAAATGTCGCATAATACATTCTTACGGGAAGGTATCGATATATAAAAATGAATGTTTGTCTGTGTATGACCTATAGACTCGGGAACTACACGAAAGGTTGAGCTCAAATTTTTGGATTACATCAGAAAAATGACTGGCAAGGTTTAAAATTTAATTTGAGACATTTTAAATTAGTGGCGCTGCACTTTTATCATGCAAAACAAAAAGTAATGTTTGGTATTTGAAAAAAAAAGTTTAATTTGAAAACAAGCTTTGTAGTTTATGCCAGTAAATAATATAAATACATACATAGCTTGAATAGTAATTGTCAAGATTCAAACAAAATATCTAAGGTCGAAACACACGAAGAAAGAAGAACATTTCAATATATGTAATTAAATAATGAAGTGAAGAGCAGTTGAATAGCACCATAGAAATAACGTATGTACGATTGGTTTTCAAACTGCAATATTGATAAATCCCCTGCAAATGAAAATTACGAAGAAAACGCTTTTACTATGGGAAATGGTCGTTTGACCTTCAGAAACCATTTTTGACGCCGTTAGTATAAGGATTAATATTAATGAAGGGTTGTCCACAGGGACAGGTCGAAATTAAAAGGGAATAAAACAAGCTGTGAGCGAGGTATGTATGTATGAACGAAATTCTTTTTTATTTGAAAGGCGCAGGCATGTACATAATTTATAAGGCCTTCATCCGACCCAAGCTTGAGTACCTATAACTCCCACATTTGGGCAGGTGCTCCTATAACCCACTTGAATCTCTATTACTCTAACAATTACAAACTCTAAAACATCGCCGCCATGTTTCATGTCTCTCATTATTTTATCGCTATTTTTATAAGCAACGTTCTAGTGAAATAGCCAGTTGCATTCCTTCCCTTACACAACTCAACCGTAATACTCGCGCTTTTAGGAATGCCCATCAGTTTACCCTAGAGCCCAACTTCGGACGTACTGTCAAGTACAGAGATTCTTTCCTTAGCCGCACAACACGAATGTGGAATGCTTTACCAAGCTCTACCCAGGTACCGGGCTAGTTGGCCCACTAGAGGTCATCTCGTTAATTTAAGTAGTAACAAACATGATTTGTTTAAGAAAATTTCAATTTTATTGATATCTATAGGAGTATGTACCTTTGCTTTATTTGTACAAAGTCCCACAAACTTTAAATCAACTAGCCTTGGTATCCCCTCCCCAGCAAAGGTTTTATTTCGTTGGTATTTTCTACTACTCTTTTCCACTCATTGCTCCAAAATCCTTCCATTGGTTCGTAAAATACTTTTTAAAAATAAGTTTTCATTTATTATTTTTATTAGTAATTTACCATAGACTAAAAAATGCTTTCGAATTCGATATTTAATGAAATCGCTGAAACTAGAAGTTAAAATTTCACTGACAGACTTTGAAGAAGCATTTTAATCAAAGCTATCCATTCGAAGATTTATTGCTCGATTTCTATCGTATGATCCTATCACTTTAAACTGAAGGAGGCAGATTAAACATTACGGAGACCTGTTGTAGTCAATCAGACTTGACAGCCTACTGTCTCTTATGCTAAACTCCTAAGCCATTTACCATGCACAGTCAACTTTTTTAGCATAATTGATTTTCCCGCGTCAAACCAACACTAAGTCTTCTCAGTCTGTTGCTGAAAATATCTCCATCCCATTGTCATGTGCCCAAGACACACACCCACCAGGAGGTATCAGGCAGTAGAGTAAGTAAGGTATGTATCAAGTTACACAGCAGGACAGAAAAGCGAACTTGAACTTGCTATACTATGCTCAGGCTCACCACATCAGAGATACGATGCATGCGGAGCTTACCTACGTTCGGACTTGCAATTTTCTGCCTGCCGAAGCGTTTGTTTATTTTCTGTAATATTCAACCCCATTCCATTTATAAAGCTACCACGAACCCAATCGAGGGCATACTTTACAAGTGCACGCGACTTTTATGGCTTCGCGTGTCGCACCAAGTGCACCCCAAACAGCAGGAGTAAAGCAGAAAATAAACAACGACACAACCCTTAGGGATATACCAACTGGTACCTTTATATCTAAGCATGGGACACCCTTCTTCTAGTTTTTTTTTTGCTACGCAGTCAGTCTTAAGCCGTTAATCCGATTTCCTACCATCACCTTAACTTAGTTTCATCCTCAAGTGAAGATTAATGAGATGACGTTGAAGTGGTCGGTCTTGTTTTCTCACCTAGACCATAGAAGACCAGCGAAATTGCACCCCTTTAGTAGTTGACATTTTACTACGAAAACCCCCTTATTTGGAGCATAGCTGCATGCTGAAGAAGGGGTGGCAAAGGGGAGTTCTTTTATTTCTTTTTTCAAACTTTTTCACTCTCTCTCTCTATACTCACTTATATGCGGAGTGTTTTGCTGGCCCGCATTGTTCCACACTTTCGCATTGCTAACTGCCAGCCGGAATGATAAAATTATCATATTTCATTTTCCAACTTTGTCGTTCCAGAGTTGTTCCTAAGTTTTTCTGCGCGAGCAAGGGGAGCAAGCAGAGTAGGGTAGGGAGTATATAGAGTGAAGGAGGATGCCAATGGCACAAAGTATAACGCGCGAGCTATAGATATACCTACATACATTATACAGATACACTACCCGCGTGCACCAGGCACTTTGTATGTCCTCTCCCTATAATATGCATACCAATGTCGACATAAAACTTTTGGCTAACTGAAATTCCACAAGGGGATGATGATGTTGATGTTACTATGCACACATTGCAGCCTCCACCCACGCTTCTTTAATTCTTACTTTCTCATCGGAATGTGGAGCATTTGAGAGAACAAAAAAATATGTAGGTATAAAAAAAAAAAATATTTTAGTGGATGGAAGCCAGCAATGCCAGGTGCGAAGATTTATTACTATGTTGAAATACGTTTCGTTCTTTTTTTAATTTCTATTTCTATGGATTTTGAAGATTGTTTTTTTTTGACGGGGCTCTTGAATTAATTTGTGGTATATCCAATTCTACATACCTCCACACTAAGAGCATTATTATTGGGTGAAATCGTTTTCTTTTCGGCTTTTGAGCTCTAATTTTAAAAATTTTACAAAAAAATCGCAAAAAGTGTTAAAATTCCCTTGAGAAATAGCCTAGGAAAATGTACAAACAATAACTAATCAACCGAATAAATCAAAGTTAAGGTTTTTAAACGCAATTATCAAAGGGAACGGTATAGTGCCCAGCCAAGTTCGCAGCACTACACCCTTTTTACAGGAACAAACTCAGGCAAAATTTGGACTTTAACCGTAGCGATTTCTCGCCCGCATTTGCGTTTATTCTCATTTAAATTCAGCTATTCTATTTCTAGTGACCGAATACTCGTGCGAAACAAATCACGCAAGAACGGTCCTAGCCTTAATCATCACGATTTCTCGGTAGCGTGTGCGTTTACTCTCATTACTCCTATTTCTTGTGAGTGATTAGTCTCGCAATGGAAATTGCAAGAAGTGTAGTCCTATCATTAGAATTAAAAATTATACATAAAAACATGAGAAACAAATTTTATTAGACATGAAATCTTGTATTTGAATTTTTAGACCAACTTCTTTAATATTTCAAAAAAAGGATGCCATCTAAATTCTTGGAGAAATAAAAATGTAGGTATGCAAATAAAATTTTGAAAATCATTAGGGCGATTTAAAAAAAAATTTAATGCAGATAAAAATAAAAAAAAAAAAAACAAAAATTATAAAAAAAAAGTGGATTTTTTATTAAATTCAAAAAATACTTTTCAGAGTATTTTAATTTGCAAATATTACTACTCGTATTTGAATTTTTTGTTTAAAAAAATTAAGTTTTATTCGATGATGAGAAAATTCAAAATCAAAAGCATCATTTGATGGAACGATTTTTTCTCTAAATCAAAAAATACTTTTTGAAAAATTTGGTATACAGATTAGCTACTACCCTGAACTTTTGGAAGCTTCTTGATAAAAGAATATCAAAATCGTTCAAGAAAATTGATTATCAAAAAACGTATTCTTTTGGAGGAGCCGTTAGGTATGCACAAACCATTTTTGGAAAAAAATGATTTCATGGTTTTATGATAAAATGCACACTTTACTGAAAAAATATACCAACTCAATTTTTCAGAAAAATAAGATTGTGTTTAAAAACAATTGAAGAAAAATTGAAATAAATGTTTCAGGAAAATGACCAAAAAACTCTACCCTAAAGTTTGACGAAAATTAATTCAACTATTTAGGCTGAAGCTTAATGAACAGACATAATTGAATAGTTTATTCGGAAAACGGGTTAAATTCCCTTTATAAAATTTTTCAGGAGAATTAAAAAACTGTTTTATAATTTTTGTATTCGAATCTCACTATTTTAGTTTTAGTATATTGAAAGTAGCCTGTGAGAGACACAGAATATGTTCATTTCAATTATATTTGTTAATATTATCATAGAAATGTTATTGATTTTTTGTCGTGGACTTATCCCCTTTTCAAAATGTATAAATATTGTTTACTAAAATACGTCTTGTAAGTTGATGTTTTTAGGGAATAACTGACTTCTATATATTTTTTAATATAGTTATATAATATTAAACGGATTCGCAAAACTTTCAGGTCTTATTCCTCATAAGTATTTTCCTTATGCCAGTTCTGAATTAAGTTATAAAAATCAATGTTTTTGGTAGGATTATGCTTCAAAACTTTTCTGTTTTCATTTTTTGAAGTTTCTATAAGCTTTCTCTAATGACAGCTCCAGATTTATACAGTAGTCCACGAAATTAGAGGAACAAATGTTTTTTTCAATTTTTGTTAGTGTTTTTTGAAGAGCTGTTTCTTTGTGACGAGTGATCGTATTGAGTTAAAACAAAATGTATTCTAAAGCTATTCGGCCATTCCAAAAATTTCGAAACAAAGCAACTCAATTTCAAATTAAGGAAAAAAATATATTTAAATATGCCAATATTTACAGTATATATTAGAGTTAACGAAAAAATTGTAAATATAAAATTTTACTTGTTGTTGTAAAATAGGCAAGTGATCAAAAAAGCTCATACTTTATCTTTCGTATCTGGGCATTTTTCGGCATTTTTGCCGCTATCAGTTCTCTATAAATTGTGATGCAAATGGCGATGTGCAGTTAGGTTTTTATAAGTGTTTTCAATACACTACTTAAATTCGGAACTATTTTTCTGATAGGAGTGCTGTAAAAATAGTAATACGCCTCAAAATGACTGAACATTTTATGTCTTCTCCGTTACCGAAAAATGACTAAAGTTGGTATAAATGGAGAACTAAATTAGTGTTTGTAAATTTATTCCGCATACAAAGCAAGACTTGAAAAAGGATTATGGTGGATTTTTTTTTAGATTTTTAAATCATGTCTTACTGTCTAAAACAGGGTAACGGAGAAGACAAAATTGCACTTTCTCATCCAAATTTCAACGACTCACAGGCACTTTTTTTTTTAAAGTCTGAATTTCTTTGATCCCCTTGCTTAAAATGGATCAAGGTAACTAAAAAAAATTGTGTTAAATTTTATTGAAATCGGTTGACATTTACACGTGCTAGGGAGCACTTGAAGTTTTTCATATAAAAAACATGGTGTTTTCACAGTCTTTTACTCAAAGGGCCCGTAAAAATGTAAACGTTGATGGAAAAACTTTAAACTTGGCAAATATGCTAAATACCATAAGGAGTATACAAATATATTTTTTTTATTTTTGTAAACAACAGTTACTCCATTTAAAATAGCAACAAATGCACAAAAACAACGATTTTTAATTAAATTTTTTTATGGGGTTAATATTATGCAAACCTATTGAAAATATTTTTTTTTGATACTCCTAACAGTAGTTAATTAAGTGCCAAGTTTAAAGATTTTCCATCAACTTTTACAGTTTTGCTGATATTTTGAGTAAAAACTGTGAAAACCCCATGTGTTTTGAATGACAAATTCCAAGTGCTTGCTAGCACGTGTTAACGTTAACCGATTTCAATGAAATTTTACACACATTTTTTCAATTGCCTGAATCACTTTTATCATTGATGAGAATAATTTAAAAATACGAATTTCAATACAACTGAACAAAAAAGAAATCTTTAATCGTACGTGTCTTCTCCGTTACCATTAGCTGTCTTCTCCGTTACCATTTTTCATATTTTTTTCTGTTAGTAAAATGAAACTTGGCATTAAACCATAAGGATGGTTTTTGATAAATGTTGGTTTTATGAAAGTGTGCAAAAAAAATCAACTTCATATCTTAATGGACGGCGCAGAATTTTAAACTTCAAGGCAATTGTCGGAAATCTCTAAATCGTACATGTCTTCTCCGTTACCGTCTATTTTTTTTAATAAACTTACTAAATTTCATAATTTTTTGGTGAAACTTCTGTGTCGTGTACTTTGCAATGAATTCTTAAAAACCACTGAGTGTCATAAAAAAATATTAATTTCTTAACAAGAAAAGCCTTACTACAAGCGTCCGATTGTCTTCTCCGTTACTTTGGAATGGCCGTATTGCGTTATTGCAAAAAATAAGACGAGACAAAAAAAATATTTTTTTAAATATTTGTTGAAGGTTCTCATTTCTATGGATAACTTTTTTTGACTCAATCAAATGTAATGATCAGATACCTTGTTTATTCAGCTTCAATTCATTTTTTTTTTTTGCTATCGTAGAATTTTTTGTTTGCATGGTTTATCTGACTTTGAATGAAAAAACATACTTTAAGCCTTGATTACCAATATTTCAGCAAATAATGACATAATAAAAGATTCAAAGAAAGTTTTGAAAAGTAGAGAAAGCGTTTTACAAGTCTTTTTTAAGATATTGTAGAAATCATTTTTTTTTACCGTTTACCGTTAGTTTAAAAAAAGTACTAAAAACCGATTCTTTGTGGTCTTTTCGTAAATCTTTTGTTTTTCTTTGCAGATATCGATTGAATGGCTTGCGTTGGTATGCAAATTTGTAGACTTTTAAAGCATCAATATTTCTGTAAATTTCCAAATTCATTCATAGAACCGTTATTCCTCACAAAAATTTCAAAGTCTTACAAACCAATGCGTAGTCGTCATCAAAATGACAAGAAAACCACAATTCCAGTAGATTTTTTTAAAGTTTTGCATCAGTTAGATACTTTTTTGACTTTAAATGAAATAAAAAGTACATTTAACAAAGAAAAAAAATATATAGTTTCAAAAATTTTTCAAACAAAAGACTTGATTTTTTTTAATGTACTTTTTATTTCAATTCAAGTTAAAAAATAGTATCTAACTATTGCAATACTGTGAAAAAAATCTACTGGAATTGTGGTTTTCTTGTCATTTGGATGACGACTACGCATTGTTTAGAAACAACACAATAATTTGTTCCTTTACATAGTATGTTAGTAAGACTTTGAAATTTTGGTAAGGAAAAACAGTTAAATGAATCAATTTGGAAATTTACAGGAATATTGATGCTTTAAAAGTCTACAAATTTGCATACCAATGCAAGCCATTCAATCACTATCTGCAAAGAAAAAAAAGATTTGCGAAAATACTACAAAAAGTCGGTTTTTAGTACTTTTTTTTTAAACTAACGGTGAACGGTAAAAAAATAATTTCTACAAAATCTTTAAAAATTCATGTAAAACGTTTTTTCAAATCTCCTAAACTGTCTTTAAATTTTTTATAACGTCATAATTTGCTGAGATATTGGTAATCAAGGCTAAAAGTATCCTTTCTCATTCAAAGTCAGATAAACCATGCAAACAAAAATTGAGTTGAAGCTAAATAAACAAGATATCTGATCATTACATTTGATTGACTCAAAAAAAGTTATCCATAGAAATGAGGACCTTCAAAAAAAATTAAAAAAAAAATATTTTTTTGTCACGTCTCATTTTTTGCAATAACGGTACTTCAAAAAAAATTTTGCAAACAAATCTCGAAACAAAATACATTAAGCTGTTGAATGCCTTTTGTTTCAACTTAATACGATCGCTTCTTACAAAGTATATAGCTCTTCAAAAAAAACTTACGAAAATTGAAAAAAATGATGTATATAAAGTTAGCAGGACACTTTTGGAAATTTATGTTAAAAACTATCTTATCATTTGTTGCTACTTAATTGCGAATTAGTTACGCAAAAAAAAATTTATAGCATTTTTGGTTTGAGAATAAATGGGTGTCCTCCTAACTTCATATGAACCTAGCAGGACAACTTTCTCAAAAATGTAGATAAACGATCCGAAAAAAGTTTGTTGTTGAGAACTAATTTATTGCGAAATAGTTACGCAGAAAAAATGAATTTCTTGTTCGTTTGCGAAAAATAGGCGTATTGGGAACTTCTCGTGAACTTAGCAGGACAACTTTCTCAAAACAGGAGATAATCAAGCTGAAAGACACCCATTTTTTCGCAAACCGAAAATGCAATTAAATTTTTTTTGCGTAACTAATTCGCAATTAATTAGTTCTCAATAATAAACTTTTTCTTAGCTCGATTATCTTTATTGTTGAGAAAGTTGTCCTGCTAAGTTCATATGAAGTTAGCAGGACACCCATTTTTTCGCAAACCAAAAAAACAATTAATTTCTTTTTTGCGTAGCTAATTCGCAATTAAGTAGCAACTAATCGTAGGATAGTTTTTGGCATGAATTTCTAAAAGTGTCCTGCTTAATTTCGTTGAATAGTGTATTAACCTATTTAATTTTACTAACTTATATTTATTATATATTATATTAATTATATTAATTTATTTAATTTTTAGATTCTTATTCAAAATCTGGTTTTCTTATTGATCAAAGAGTGGTAAATGGTTTAAATAAACAAACAAAATATTTTTCTTGGAAAAAAGTTGTTTTTGTAATTTTAAATTTTCTCAATACATATCTAAAAAAATAATTCTATCAGGTGTTTTGCATTTGATTAATAATAATAATAATGTCAGATCTATGAAGAAAAAACGTTTTTTCTTCAAAATTTTAAGTTTGAAAATATGTAGGGTAGAGCGGGGCTAGTTGGACCACGGGGCAAGTTGGACCACGCGAATAACTCAGAAACCACAAGAGCTAAATGAAGACGATCATACACGAATGAAGCATTGTTACTAAATCATACGTGCTAAACTGGTTTAAGGTGGATTTCTTCTGCCAGAGGAGAACCACACGCTAATATGTGTTTTTTGGGTACAAAAGTAAAAAAAACGAATTTGTTTCTTTTTGTGTTATCGTGATGAAAACATGGGATTTTTTAAACAAAGTATACTAATTTTGTGAGTTCTGTTATTGAATATTTGCATTCCATTCTTGAAATTGAAGAATTCTAAGTGTTGTTTGCAAAGTGACGGAATATATTCATCAAGATAGGTGTGGGGTAAGTTGGACCAGGCGGACCAACTTGCCCCGCTGAATTAAAAATAAATGTTTTATATTGGAAAATAGTATGAAAATTTTTTAACAGATAAAGTTCCAAAGAGGAAGAAGAATGTTATGGCTGTATGTTATTATCGATGTGTATGGAAGCATATTCTGAGACTTAACCCGACGAGGAGTGGGTGCAATGCCATTCTTGCTGAAATCAGGTCCATACAAGATTCTCTATTACTGTTCATGGTGCCATGGGGTCATTTACGTTATCTTATGTTGTGCTTTTAATTAAGTTATAGTTTGGGATAAAATTAAGTTCAAACTAACAGTGCTTTTGTCCTTAATAAAGCTCCTTTTTCCACTTTTTAGGCTTTGGTCCAACTTACCCCACCAACTGGTCCAACTGGCCCCGCTAGTGGGGCGAGTTGGACCACTTGGACTTTGTACACTTAAAGTAATCTTATTCTTCTGCTATAAAATATTTTAAATCTTATCAAATTTATTTAAGAAGCCGAAGTTACATTCTTTTCATTAATTCCATTTTCATTTCTATGTAAGGAATAGGTAAAAAGTTATGAGACTTCAAGTAAAAAGTGGTCCAACTAGCCCCGCTCTACCCTATATATTTTAAACATTATCCAACTAATTATTAATGTGAAAGTTTGTTTGTTTGGATGTGTGTTAGTCAATCACGCTCAAAAACTGTCTGAAAAGATTTGATTGATACTGAAGGGGGCTAAGAGTTCTGATAGTTGACACCTGAAAAAACAGTTAAATTACATCAATTATTGTTTATATGGATATTTGTATTTCTTCGTTAATAATGATAGTTTAACGGTTTTCCCGACTGCCAACTATCAAAATTCTTAGCTTGCTGTCATTTAGTTAATACAACCAGAAAAAATATCAACATTATTAAAACCATTACTTCAGATTATTTTTGATTTTTTCGAGTTTTTGAGTAGTTGACCTAATATTTGATTAGCAACTTCCAGCTGTCGAAATTGTAAATTTCATTCAGATTCGATCAAATTACTTTCAAGTGCAAACAAAATTTAAAAACTAGCATTAAAATTAGTTCTAATTTTGTACAAATAAATATTGGAGTAATTTTTATATGAAAATATACATACATTCGTTCAGTCATATATTTTAGGCCATTCAAAACATAAACTTGACTTCATTTGTGACTTTTATTGTGAAGCTCCTTTTTGTATTAAAAAAAGGCAGTACCACTGAGTTCAACATCTCCAAATCATTAAGTGTACCAAATTTCATTGGTTTATATCAAGAATATTGGCATGGGAAATTATTTTTTCCACCAAAATTGAACAAATGGACCACTGTACGCGTCGGTCGGCTGGCAAATAACATTGTGGCTTGGTGTCTAGGTTAAATTCTGGCAGCATAACATTCGCTTCGTCATCTTTGTTAAAACTATCAAACCAAATATGTACCTGCAAAATCATCTGTGGTTATCATTGATCATCCCATAACTTTTCTCCCGAAAAAGCTTTTGAGTACCTATAGCTCTTTCTTTTCTTTTTATGCAGTGAGAGCTTTTATCAGAGGGGGGCTGAGTAAGAGAAAACAGCGTTTAGGATAAATGAGGAATTCTACATCTGTGCAGTATGGCTAAAGCAATAATCTCTGTGGTTGATGTGAGTGCGAAGACTGCCTTTTTTACACATAACTAAACTCCAGCATGTCCATAAAGTCATGCGTGCTCGTAAGAAATGCTTATAATTCTGGGTTCTGCAGAAGTTTGGAGTTTTTAATGTATACCAAACTTTTCTCTACGATTTCTGAGGCCAATTTCAATGCCAAGCTCAGAAAAGTATCTGACCATCATCGTTTTTTAGATTAAAATATGGCAACACTGGCTTTTGTTTTTTTGGAATGAGAATTTAAATTGGCCTATGTGCGTATTGTCATGCAGATGAATGTATTATTCAGCCAACACAAGGACGTTGGAAATAAAATCAACAGAGACACACAAGGCACAGGAATGTATGAATGAAAAACTATACAAAACAGGACTAAAAAGGACTAAAAGGACGACAACAACGACGATGGCAACGGCAAGAAGAAAGGGACTAAGACCGTGACCGGGCTTGTGGAGAAGAGCAGTGAGGAGATTCAGCAAGAGGGAGTGAAAAATTGAGATTATATTTGCTATGAAACTAATGCCATTCACATCAAGTATCCGTACCATGGTTTGCATAATTTTAGCCACTCATTCACATTGCCATCACCCATATTTTCGAGATGAGATGTGAAATATCTCAAATAATGAAAACCGAGTATATGATATGGGTGTGTATGTAGATGTTGTGTGTGTGCAGAGGAAGGCATCATACCTTATGTAGATTGTGCCAACTCAAGGCGCTCCTTGGGCCATGATTTATTCGGAAAGGGCCTCTCCTGTTCTTCTATATCTTCTATCTGATGGCACGCTCAAGAGTAGTTAGCTGCAGAAGCACTCCCAACATGGCCCAACTTTGCAGCTTAAAAGCTATAGTACACAGCGAACGGACCGCCAATTCATTAGTATGTGCATACGTTTCTAGATTATTTTTTTTTCCTTTTTGCTGTTGTCTTATTTTTTTGGAAGGGGTGTCGGTCGTTGTGGAAAAATCTCTCATTCCTCCCTCGCTTTATGATCTGTGTGCTTCTTTCATTTCGGATATATTTTCGTATTCCGTTTTTTTTTTTTTTTTTTTTTTTAATTTTTTGTTGTATCCTGCAACACAAGGCCATTATGTGCACACGTAGAGAAAAGAAAAAGTACGTGTGGTACTCAAACCTACCTCACACCCCTCTTCCGCCATATCCACCTTCTATCCCAGCATCATCGTATGTAATTTTGCCCCCAAAGACTCACTCAAGTGGTTTTGCGTGATTCTTAATATGGAATTTTTGAAAATTAGGACTCGCACAACACAAGGATGCGAGCAGTTATTGGGATATAAAGAGTGAAACAAAGTCATTGTTATGCAGATGAGGAAAGTTTCGGTTGTTGTTTCTCCAGAGACGATGCACAGCAAGCTGTAAGCAGTGTGATGTGTAGCAACTGGGTCTGGATCTGGGTCTGGGTCCTGTGAATCACTATGGCACCGAAGCAGCATGGAAATTACTCAATTTGGATAATTAGCCAAGTATTAGGAGTTTTTTTTTTGATCCTATTTTGTTGCTCGTTGCTTGGTAAAAGTTTTGCAAGTCCTTCTATAGAAACATAGAGAGTGTGCACTTGTCGCAGATATTTTCGTAAATCTCGTGCAGTTTATCTGCAGTGAAGTTGTTTCTCGAGTGGGTAAAGTTATTATACTTATTATAGGTACCTTACCTACTTTATATGGAGACAATTATTTTGGCTTGAAGAGGGAAAGGGTGAGTGTTGTTATCTAAAGGCCACTTTGGGCTGGGGTATTATGTATATCGTGTTTGGGGACGTGCGTGAGTTGCGTATAATCGATGTTTTCAAGAGGGACCAAACTGTGAATAATTTTCTGTTGTGTCATAATAAATTTAAGGAAATTTCAAACGTGACACTGGGCACTATAAGGAAGGGGGCGACAAGACGTGTAATTAAAAGTTTTTTTTTGTTTTGCTTTATTTGTTTGGGGTATTTTGGGTGGAGTTATTATTATTAAATTATTATTAAATTGGGTGTTCGGAGAATAAGGAAGAAAATATGGAAGAAGAATTTAATTTTGAAACATGAATTTGTTCAAATGACAACAATACCTAAGTATTGTTGGGCCAAGGGAAAGCTATCACGCAAACTATATAGAGCAGCAAGAATTTCAGTTAGTGGTTTGCTTAATGAAACGCTTTAGGAAAATAAGGGCTAACCCTTTTCCTATAGGTACCTATAAACAAGGGTAAGTAGTTTGAAGAGCTCTTAAGCTGCAATGAAGTCTGAGTGGAGTCTGAAATATAAGAAAATTTGGTAGGAAATTTTCTTCTTAAAGTTAGATTTATTATGGAAATTAAAAATGTTGCGCATCAAAAACTATTTTATCAAATTCGTATCAATTATTGAAAAAATTAAATTTTATAATTTGTATTTAAATTTTTCTTTAATTTTATTAAATTTGTTTCATTTTTAAAAACCTTCAGTTGTGACCTAATCGTACATTTTATTTTAATATTTTTGTTTGTATTAAAAAAACAAAAAAACATTTCAAATAAATATAAATCTATATTAAACAAAAAATTATTTTAAATTATCCGCACAGAATGAGACCTTTTTCAATTTAACCAAAGTTATTTTGTCATCGCCTTAGAACTCGGTCGATTAATTCAATTAGCCAAACAAGAAAACAAAATATAAAAAGCAAAACAAAGTTTGGTTTGCTCCTTGATAGAATTAAAGGGCTTATAAGTACATATATACACCATCAGGTAGGTTTCCATCAGCAAAAAATTATTCAACCAAAATACATAATTTTTAAATTTTTAAACTTTTCATTCTTACATTTAATAGGGTAAACTGGTTGTGTTTGCCATTTGAAAACAAAGACAAAATAAAACTATTGTGGATGATTTTCTCTTTCTATTTATGTATAAGGAATTTTCCATCTTCTGATTTCAGGTAAATTGCAATTTTCCGACTGCTTTTTGAATAAAATAAAAAAGAAAAGATTAAAGGTTTTACGGAAGTAATAAATAACTCTGTTTCTTAAAGTCTAAGAGCCGACAACAAATTTTGTACCTACAATCCCTCATACTCCGATTTTGGTTATACCTCCACTCCCAAAATTTGCTGTAGGCTCTTGGTCTATTAGACCCGTTTGCTGATACGAAACTAAGCATTATTGTTCTACTTAAGAAACTTATGTTCTACGTTTTCCTCTGCGTAAACTGTCACATAAGCGCTTATGTTCTACTTATATATTTAAGTTTTGGATCAGCAAATGGGCTTTAATAACCTTTTTTCAAACCATATTTTAAAAATAAATTGAATAAATATGTTGGCATTTTATAACACACCACCTATTCCAATCTGTTATGCGTTCTAAGGTGCCAGTTATAGCTATCATTTAAACTCAACATTGAGAAATTTGTTAATTGATTTTGGGACGTTTAGAAAGTAAAATTGATGCCATGAACTAACGCCAAATGTTGAAATTTGGATTTATTGCACTTTACTCACGTGAAATAACGCTGAATGTTAGTTTTCCGTCTTATTTCGCTTTGACAACGTAAAATAATGCAGATTCACCGTTATTCTTCTTCATAACATTTAAAACAAATAAAGGTGTCTTTTTTTAAAGCTAGTGTGGTTTTTGAAAATTTTATGTAGAAGTTGCTTGAGATTTGTTAAGTTCACGGCCTACTGAAGCTAAGCTTTGCAAGCACGAAACTATTGGCCTGGAATGTGCTTCTGTGATTGTTTCCAAAATGGAGGGATAAGCGCGATGTTTTGATGTTGAGCACAAAACACGGTCGTGAAGAACATTCAACCGGAAGAAGAACTCGAGATGGCCACAATATAAAATAGCCTGGGCTAGTTCTTGAGTACAACCAAGCTAAGCAAGGAATTGATGTGTCGGATCAAATGGCTAGTTATTACACACCATTGCGAAAAACAATCCGCTGGTACCACAAGATTGTGTTCGAGTTTGTACTTTCAACAGCTGTTGTAAATGCTTTGGCTATTTACAAAAAGCACAAAATCATACAAATTGGCCCTTTTTGACAAGCCATTTGTGAAAGTCTTTGTGGCATTGGGATTCAAGAAGAGCAACCTGTAAGTATAACAAAACACCAACTGAAGGAATTCGAAACGGTTGAAAGAACCAACAGAAAAACCAGCAGTGACGGTGCGTCAATAAGACGTTTTAGACAGTGTCTACCCTACCGTAAAGAGAAAAAAAAAAGAAACCTACTCGTTACAATCAAGAAAACTGTGTTTACATTCATTTCATTATGTCCCTTAATCCATAACCTATCTCAAATAATTGTCAACAGCTATAATTTGCCAAACATAAATCATAACATTCATCCCTTACTATTCACACACTCACATTTTCCACACCTACTTTTATATCATTAAATAATTTGTCCTCTACCAACAACCAAAAGCACAAAAAATCTCGATACTCAAACACAATACACACACTTTAGCTTTGCTATGCCTTTGCACTCTGCATCTGCTACGTGCGGAAACCCCGACTGAAAACGAAGACAAAGTCTTTCGTTCTACCTAAATTATATGAAAATAAAATCAGCGGTTTATGTTGCTCAGGTATAATTTCTATGTGGAGCAAGTAGACAGATTCGAATCTGTCTAATTGGTTATTTTGCTTTGAACTTTGAAGTAAATTTGAATTTTTTTCGTTGACTGTTAAGTGAGGAGAACAACTTCTTCATTTTTTATTTTTGAAGTTGATTAAAGAGGAGGATTATTTTTTGTTTTTTTCATTTATTTTTGGAATAATTTTTTTTTTTGTTGATCGTTCGTTCACCATCCAGTGGCCAGTAGGTCAACCCTAAAAAATGCAGTAGGTAGGCGTAGGAAGGCTGGACTCTTTCGCAGAAGTACACTACTGACGAAAAACTAAATTAAGGGAATAATAATTTTATCCGTGTGTGTTTTGAAGAGCTGTATCTCTGTGATTAGTTGTCGTATTGAGTCGAAACAAGGAGCAATTTGAAACGGTATGTTTCTTCTTGTTTTGAAATTGTTTTAAAAATACCTTAATATTTATTTTAAGGTACCGTTACTGCCTTATTGCAAAATTGTAAGAAATGGTACGAGAATCAAATGTTCCATTATTTTCAGTGCATTTTTATTCAGCTTTAATCAAGGTCTACAAGTTTAATCAAACATATGCATACTTTTGTCTTTGATCACTATTATCTCAACAAAAAATAATACGGATGAGGATGACACATTAAATTCAAGGACAGTTTTAAAGACTTAATAGGTTTTCAACAAGATGTTTTTAAAAATTCATTTGGACTTCTTATGGTGACCATTCAACGTTTGTTTCAAAAAAAATACAAGCATTTGATAAATATCCCTATCTGTGTACAATTTTTTGTAATTTGTATTCTTGTATTAAGTATGTACTATTTATTTTTGCTTAAAAGAGTTCGTTATTGGTAGCCATGTTTTTAATACACGTTTGTGAAGTCCTGTGTGAAGTCTCAAGGTTTGATTTCAAAGAGAAATACGCTGTATTTTGGACCTCGTTAACAGTTTTTATTTTTGACTGGATAAAAAGTAAAATAATGAATTAAATTTATAACAGTCTACCCAGTTCGTTCGAGTGCCGCACTTCACTGAAAACCAGGAAACGATGCTTGAACTGTTGAAAAGAGCTCAGTAAGACCTAGTTCATACTCATGAATCATGTCGTGACTCCATACAAAATTTGCATTTTTCTTCACCCGTGAACGTTCTCGTGAAGGTAGTACCTCGTGGCTTGATGGTTAGTGCGTAGGACTGTCATGCCGAAGGTGTGGGTTCGATTCCCAGCCGTGCCACCTAAAAACAGAAATGTTTTATTCGAGGTACTGCCTCTTGCAAGGAACTGACAAATCCTCCAAGAGTATACTTGTCATGAAAAAGTGCTTCTCATTTAGCCGTTCGGACTCGGCAAAAAACTGTAGGTCCCCTCCATTCCTGCCAACAAACACGCACACAGGAATGGTTGTGAGTTGTAAGTCACTAGGCCCTGGTTCTCCACGAGCTGTTGCGCCACCCAATTTATTTTATTATTTATTTATTCTCGTAAAGGTGTGTGGAGAGTTTTCATTCCCGAGCAATTCCCGTGCAAAATGTACGGGAACTCTTGGTGAACTCTTGACAGCTCGATTACAAAAGAAAAATGCCTCATTGGAGGCATTGTGGTCTTAAACGTCAAAAAATCAGTTTCTCCACTGGTGATTGTTCACTTCACGAGGAAGTATGTACTAGGCTTGAAACAGAAAGAAGAGGTGTTTCATCAATAACAACTAAAAAAGTCTCCACATATTGCAGTTCGTGTTTGGGAAATCCAACTTTCTGCATCGAATATTTCAATAAATATTCACATGGCAGTCAACGTGTTTTAATACGTCAAAACAAAGCTCTCCACCAAAATTCAGCATTGTGGGAATTTTCTCGGGTTTATTATTCCTGGAAAAATTTTGTTTTGGCCCAGCCTTTCTCATAAAGAGAGTTTTATTATTTCAATGATTGAACTACCTTACCAATGATCAATTAAATATTCAGTGTTTTTATGCGGAAGGTTAGATCTATTTGAGTTTTTTTTGGCTAGAATTATTAATTGAGTCTTGAGCTTTATTTTTTTTTTTTTAAAACAATAAATGATTCTGCTTTCTAAGCTTCTCAGAACTGAAGAGCAAACTTTTCAATGATGAGTTTCAATGGAAGAAATAACTGTGGCACCTTAAATTTTTTTACCCATTTTCCAGCTTTCAATAAATAAAAGATAGACACCTAATTTTGTTTTTAAACTTTTGAAGAAACGCCTACCATTCTAAGCATAGCAAAGTAAACTCCTCAACTGAGAGACCAAATTATTCACTTTTATTTTGTTGTTGCATTTCGAAAGTGCATTATTATGGTATTAGGGTCGTAAACAAACTTCGGGCGGTATTATACACTTTCATTTTTGTTTCATTTTGAAAAAAAAAAAACTTATAATCAATAATATATGTCAGCTTCAAATGAAATTTAAAATACACCGTCCTTTTTGCAATACAATAAGCTAGTTAACTTTTATTAAACTGGTGCACTGTGGCGTATGCGTACTATTTGCAATATTTTTTTTATTTTCTTTAAAATGTGTAGCTCTTTCGATTTTATGTATTTATAATCAAACTTCACATATATAACTACGATATTTCACAATGTTGCAGTTAATCTTCGTCTAAGGTTTTGCAAATATTCACATAACGGATATTGGTAATTCTCGGCCAAATGTGATTCTTTGTGTCCCGTACGTTCTTTTTGTTATTTAATGCAAAATTTTCTTAAGAATTTCCAGTTTAAATTGGGTAAGTGGCTTTTTCCTACAATCTGCATTCAAGATAGTGACAAAAGTAGCTACTTATTCCACATTTCTTAGATAGTTCGAATTAATATTAGGGGAGAGGGAGGCACCCTAGGACACTTTTTAGAAAAAAAATCAATCTGGAACACTCATACATCACAATTGAAAAATTTATTTTTGAATGACGTTGTTCGTTGGTATTTTTCCTTGGAAAAAGATGCACTTTCATACCTTAGTTTGTATTTCATACATATATATGTACTTTACTAAAAAAAAAGAAGAACTGCCACCCTACGGGGGTAGTTTTGGACATCCCTAGGGCAGTTTCGGACATGCCTTGAAAAACGCATTCAATCGATTTTGTTCTTTATTAAACAATAAAAAATTATTTCAAAACATAACATAGTTCAAATAAGTCGTAGGAGATTTGTCTTTCTCTAATGCCTTAGCATAGAAGATAATTGGTTCCAAGATAGACCAGGCCATAATTCATTTTCGAAAATTTGATGAAATAAACGTCTATATCTTCTTCGAGGTGCTAAATACTTTGGCGACAGTATGTTTTTAACTGTATCCACTGTTCACTTTTTGAAACGCTATTTACTATACTAAATTTTAGTCTGGTTTGGACATGTCCAAATGTGCCCCTCATCTACTGCCCAAAAGTGCCCCAAGTAGACATACAAACAATTTTTTTTTTCTTTTTTGTAAACAATGTTAGTAAAGAACTTTTTGTTTGTTGATTCCAGCTTGTTTTTTTCTAAAATGCTTATGTCTAAGATCAAAAAAAAAAAAATGCTACGGAAAACATACATTTATTTTTAATTATTTTTTAGAAGCTGATGTCGTCCCAAATGTAATCAGATATCTTTTTGAGGAAGAATTGCCACTGTAAAATTGTGATTAGGTATTAAAAAGCATTTGTTTTGATACTTTTTTGGCTGTTGTCCTAAGCTGCTCTCCCCCACCTACTTCATTGAATAGAAATGTTGTTTTTAAAGAAGTTGAATGATATCATTACTTGCTTTTGAAAAAATTTAATAAAATTTGAAATTATTTTTCCAACTAGCATTGAGAGAAGTGAGGTTGTATAAATAGTCTAACCGTGGTGGTAAGTTTTTTAAAGAAAAAACGAGGACTTATTATTTAAGGAGATCAAAACATAACAGCCAATCAAGAATCTCAACAGAAAAATTTTTGAAAAGAGAGAGAATAAATTAAAAAAAAAAAAAAACAGTGTCAGAACATTTCACAATATTGAAAAGAATGGCCCTAACCCTAGAGGAATATCAGCAAAACCATGCCATATATGCAAGTAAATTTTCCTCAAATACTTTTCTTTGCATTTAACGGCTTCAATCAATGCAACGTACTAACTTTTCAATACACTGGAATTTAGATAGCTTTGGAGATGTAAGAATGAAAACAAAATACCATGCTTTTGTCTATACATTTTGTATGAAAAACAGAAAACTGCTATCCGCGACCTCTAAATGTCTTTAAAAAAAGCTCACATGTTTGTTTTGATTACTTTTGTACTTGTGAGTTGTCCTTAAATACTTTTCATTTCGTGTTAATTCCAAAAGCACTTGTAATTTCTTTAAATTAGTTTTAATTCCTTTTCGAACAAAATTAGAAATATTAAATGTTTAAATCAAAATTGCCGTAGTCATCCACACAGGATTTTCGGTGTCGTGGTCATTGTAATCTTCTCAATCTAGTCTTACGGTAACAATTTGCAAGGGGACCTGCTACATGATTTTCTCTCTATGGTCTCGCTTTGATTTCACCATGACACTTACATGTGATGGTTTTTGCCATTGAGCATACTTCGCCGTCATTTCAATTTGGTTTCGCTATTCAATCGCCAAAGTTCTTCTTTTCAAAATAAAATTTTTCAAAGAGGTTGAAATAAGCTAAGAACTTATTCTAGTTCAAAAGTCCAATCATGGTATTCAGTGCCGTGGCCATTATGCATGTCTTGCTGTGGTTTGGACTTGCTAGCTTACACGGTGGTCTGTGTCATGTTTTGTCTCGCTATGATCTCGTTTTGGTCTCGCAGTTACATTTACTCGTGGTTTTTGACGCTAAGCATATTTTGCCGTCATCTTGCTTTGGTCTCACTGAAGTCTCGCCATTTTGTTTGTATAATGGCTTTCAAAATGTCTCAAGCTGAAAACACTCTATTGAAAACGTTTAGAATAGTATGTATCAAGTGCGCTCATCACCGAAGCAGCACAACGAAATATAATTATTTTTATTTCTTAATGGGATCCTAACCCTACCGAGTTCAAGTGATAAGTTCTCACTGATTTGGTGATGAGCACGCTTGAAACAGTTTTAAGAATTTTCGATAGAACTCTTTTAGCTTACTTAACATTTTTTGAAAAACATTATTTTGAAAAAAAAGAAGTTTGGCAAGACTTCAGTGAGACCAAAGCGAAATGATGGCGAAACATTCTCAATGCCAAAACCTTGTGTAAATGTTATGGCGTGGTCAAAACGAAACAATAGCGAGAAGACTACGACACAGATCCCCGTGTAAACGGGCATTGTGAAACTAATTCAATACTGTTTTGATGGCTTCATGGACTACCGAAAGTTATTAGGTTTGTTAGAAGTTGAGAACGGTGTATTGAAAATGCGTGAAAATAATATGTCCATGAACAAAATACAACTGTCACTTGAAATCGAAAATTGTTTTTTGTATAGATGATTATGTAGGTACATTTAATTTAAGCATTTTGTCTGCCAATGCGATTAAAACAATTTTTTAAAGGAAAACATTACTTTAAATAACCACATAATGCCGGTGAGAAAATTCTAGAGGCATCACATAACACATGCTGGGAACTAAAAAGCCTTACCGATATTTTAGCAACAAAAAAAAAACATCAAAAACGTTTGTGTATAGCGTTTCTTTATTTGATTTAGCCAAAAGCTGATTCAATTTTATTTTTGTACCTATCAATAGAAATATGAAAACAAAACAAAAAAAAATTCCACCGCACTCCAAAAAAACAACTCAACACAAAAACGCTTTTCCATCGATTACTGTCAATTTCATAAAGGCTGCCCCAATTGCGTTTGCCTCTTTTATTTTCGGTTTATTTTTCTTTGAACCCAAATCACAAAAAAAATGCTTTGACAAACAGGAAGTTCGGCAAAAGTACAAAAAAATAAAAACAACAACAGAACTTCTACCATCTTTTCTCGTCTTAAATATTGTGTTTTTTTTTAACGGCTCAAAGTCAAACCATAACCCGTCGGTCGCCACAGGCAACGGATAGAGAGGTCCTTTTTTTCTAAGAACTTTTTTTTCATTTTAAGAAAAGGAAATATACTCCTATAATAGTAGGTATAGTACTTATTATATTAAACAAAAATATCAAGCTCCTACCGACTTTTTTGTCAATTGATACGGAAATTTGAAAATCGTTTTGCTTTCCAAATTCACTGAACAGTATATGTAGTCAGTATGTGTGTTGCTTGTTTTTATAAAGCCTATGATGATATCAAAATTGGAATATCCTTCAGTGCGTGTTTGTGGATGTAAAACAATCAGTTTAGCGGTTTACGACGCACAGTTATGACTATAAGTACCGACATACATACATAATAATATGTTATGTTTCTAAAGACAATCGATGCATGCAGATAGGACACAATCACAACGACAATATCATACACACGACATTATATGAGGGAGCTTTTTAAATAGAATGGAAGCAGCAGCACAAGCGGATATAAACCGAAAACTCATAAATAAGTCCTCGGAATAAGGATGTACTAATGGCTTTATTATGGCAAAATTCTGATTCAATATACGCATATCCGTTGTGGCAGAACTTGGCGCGCGGCAGCAGGGCGGCATGGCGGCTGGCGGTAGCAGCGGTGGCGGTAATATCATCAACAAGCTCTGTCACTAATCCAAGCAGACTACAAATCCTCTGGTACCAAAACAAAAACAAGCCCATCACTTCTCCACCATATACAAAACCACCACCCTCCCCTAGGACTTTCGACTTATTTGTTGCTCCTGAGGAATAAAATAACAAAACAAAGTCCTTTAAATTTATGTTTAGAGAGTCCCTATATATACCATCCAGGAAAGGGGAAGGAGTCTTAACGATGGACTTTATCCAACTGTACAACAAAAACAACAACAAAAAAAAGGAAAAAAACGATACTTTTTTGTTATTATTTTGACATGTTGTAATCCGATACACAACATTTCTAAGAAGGACTCTGTGGAGCAACAGAGATAGCTCCAAGGACCAAAATGGTAAACACACACATTCTACATGATGGTTGGCACTTGTTTTGTTTTGTTTGCCTTTAGTATAGTGAGTCCTTCTGATGGTATAGTATTCGCTTAAACGGCTATGGTGGCGAATTATGTCATGCTTATAGGTATTGTTTTCTTATGTTGGTACCTTCCCTATACAGTGATGTGCGTAAGTTTTTAACGAATCGTTTTTTATTTTAATGTGTCGAAATTTTTAACGTAGAACATTATAAATGAGTTTTTTGTTGGCTTATTCCTAACTATAGGTTCTCATTCAGAAAATATGGCTGTATGATCGTTCAAGAGATAATCGAGATCAGTGATCGTTTTCATACAATTACTGACGAAGATTGGGCCAACGTTGAAAACCCCATTTTTCAACATCTCAAAGGAGAATTGGCAAAACTGTATGAGTTGCGTCCCATTGTTGTAACACTTTATGATCTTTATCATTGGAAAGATCTCAATAAGTACTAATTTTCGTCATCATCATCATCATCAAGTCCTGTAACCCCGGTTGGGGCATAGGGCGCCAACAAATCGTTTCCATCCTTCTCGGTCTGCAGATAGATATTTTAACTGTGGCCACGTCTTTCTCTGGGAGTCTGCTTCTGCTAGAACTGTTGATTTCCATGTTGTTCTTGGTCTTCCAACCCGCCGTGCACCCTGAGGATTCCATTCAAATGACTGCTTTGCAATTTCATCGTTTGGTTTCCTCAGTGTGTGACCAATCCATTGCCATTTACGCTTTCTTATGTCAACGTCCAGCCGCTCCTGGCTTGTCCTGCGCCACAATTCCTCGTTTGATATAATTTGTGGCCAGCGAATTTTTAGAATATGGCGTAGACAACGGTTCACAAAAGCCTCCATCTTTGAGATGGTAGTCGTGACTTTCCAGGTTTCGCAAGCATATAACAGCACGGATTTGACATTGGATTCGAAGAATCTCAACTTTGTGCGCAAGGAGATTTGACATGAGTTCCAAATTTGGGAGAGAGAACCGAAGGCTGCGCGAGCTTTATTTATTCTACTTTGAACGTCCAGATCAGTACCACCATTTGCTGAAACAATACTTCCAAGGTAGTTAAATTGTTCAACCTCTTCAACTGGCGTCTCCTGTATTAAAATACGCTGATGTGTGGAGCGGCCTGTGAGCATTATTTTTGTCTTTTTGCTATTTATTTTAAGACCACTCGCCTCTCCTTTTAACTTCAGAGCTTGACACATCCCGTTCAGCCCGCTGATGTTATTTGCCAAGAGACATATATCATCGGCATAGTCTAAGTGGCTAAGCCTTTCAAACGGTCTCCATTGAATGCCCTGCCTCTCTGATGTTCCAACGCTGGCCGTCAAGACATCGTCAATCGCCAGTAGAAAGAGAATTGGCGATAGAACATCTCCCTGTCTCACACCCTGCCGCACTTCGAAAGAGTCGGATAGCTGCCCATTGTGTAAAACAAAGCATCTTGCGTTGTTAAAGGACTCTCTTATAATGGCAACAATTTTTGGGGGAATTCCTCTACCAAGAAGTGATCTCCATATACATTCACGGTTGACTCGGTCAAAGGCCTTCTCGAAATCCACGAACATGAGGTAAAGCGGTGATTGAAACTCCGCACACTGCTCAAGAACGATACGCAGAGTGTTGATATGGTCGACACAAGACCGCCCACTCCGGAGACCAGCTTGATGCCTCTTGAGTGTAGACTCGATTCTAACCTTTATCCGCTCCAGAATGATGGTTGCCATTAATTTTGGGAAAACGGACAAAACTGTAATACCTCGCCAATTGTTGCAATTCTTAAGATCACCTTTCTTTGGCAACTTAACAATTACACCATCCTTCCAGTCGCTGGGATAGATTTCGTTTTCCCACACAGCTTGTATCAACGGGTGTAGAACACTAGCCGTTCTGATAGGGTCAGTTTTCAGGAACTCGGCTGGTATACCGTCAAGTCCAGCTGCTTTGTTGTTTTTGAGAAGATTTATCGAAGATTGAATTTCCAGTACTGTAGGAGGCTCGATGTCAATACCCCTATATGATCTACGCATCTCGTTAAGCTGGGGCACTTCAGCACTCTGCTCGACAGAATCCTCATTAAGCAAGGCACAAAAGTGCTCCTTCCACCTGCGCAGCTGATCCTCGATTGATACCAAAAGTGTACCATCCACATCCATTACAGGATGATTGGTGTTGGTTTTCTTCCCGACAACTTCCTTGGATATTTGGTACAATTCCCTCATGTCTCCTCTTCTTGCAGCGTTTTCCGCATTTTCTGCGAGACCGTCTAACCTCACCCTCTTGTCTCGTCTCACACAGCGATAGACCATCTCATGTGCTAAGCGATACTCTCTTCGCAATTCAGCCTTTCGTTGAGCATCTGCTTCGGCATTTATTTGCATCTTCAACGATTTGCGAAGCTCGATTTTATCCCAGGTGTCTTGGGATATCCAAGAGTCTCTAACTCTCGACTGCTTGGGTACAGTTTCGGATCCAGCATCCATAAAAACACTTTTTATATCACCCCACATCTCATCAATTGTTGAATGTTGTATTCCATTTAATGACGAAGCTCTGTCGTTAAGGTTGGTGACATAGTTACGACATATGTTGGGATCACTTAAAGCATTTGTATTGAACTTCGAATTCCTTGCTGCACCCTTTGATTGACGTTGTACAGCTGCCGTTCGTAGCTTGAGACTCATGAGAACCAAATGATGGTCGCTTCCAATGTCGGCATTTCTTATGCTCCGAACATCGCACATTGACTTCCTCCATCGCTGCTGAATCATGATGTGGTCAATTTGGTTTTCAGTTTGACCATCCGGATGTACCCAGGTGATTTTGTTGCAAGTCTTATGTTTAAACACAGTTCCACCCAGTACAAGACGATTAGCGTTACAAAAATCGACCAGCAAATCGCCATTTTCATTTCGTGACCCCAAGCCATTTTTCCCCATGACGCGTTCCAGACCGTAGTTGTCTGATCCGACTTGGGCATTGAGATCTCCCATGACAATTATGATGTCGGCTCTTGGAACACCACTGTAAACTGAGTTAAGATGAGTGTAGAAAGCGGTTTTGTCTTCCTCGGTCGCTTCATTTGTGGGGGCGTAGCACTGAATTATTGTGACGTTGCGAATTTTTGAACGGAACCTTGCTGTCATTATTCTTGCAGAAATGGGCGCCCAGGATATAAGACTACGCCTTGCTTCTTCGTTCAACATAATTCCAACACCATGCAGCCTTTGGCCACCCTCTCTTTCATCCTCCCCGGAATACAGCATTCTCGTTTGCCCAGAGTCAGCTCTGTATTCGGCTCTTCCTCTCCACCTAGTTTCACTGATGCCCAGGATACTGATCTTAAGGTGAAGCATTTCACGCTCAACCTGCTCGTATCTACCTTCGCCGTACAAGGATCGAACGTTCCATGCTCCGATTTTCGTACGTATGCGGTAGCCAAAAGTATCATTTGCTCTTCTTAAAAGACTTCTTCTATTTGTTACCGATTCATTTATTGTTATGGCGTCTTGATTGACGCTGGTACACGAAAGATGCCGCACCCCCAAATCCGATGTGCGGTTTACAGCAGCCGAAGCTGCAGAAGGATTCTCCATAAAATGGTTACCTCTTGGGGACTCATTTCCAATTGTTGTCATATTTCATGTAATAGCATATATCCTTCCACCATGGTGTTTTCCGAGATACGATTTATAACATACATAAGCTCAGATTTGACAGGCACACCCGCCTTTTGTATGGTCAAACACATAACTGCTCGAGGCCGCCCACTATGGGAAAACAGACGCCTTTTGTAGCCGCCCAATATGGGTTACAGACGCTACCTGCTGCTGCCGTTGGCCTTTTAACAAAAACGCTCCTCCGCCACCAGACTATCATGCCGTTGACCGCCACCTGCAGTTCATCCGTCTTAAGGGGGCTTTTAACCATCCCAAGGACAAGTTTGTGCCCTGACCAGCAAAGCTGGGTTGTCTGCTTATCCCGGCATCCATTCGGTCCCCCTGCACGTTAGCGTTACCCACCCTCCACCACGCGGAGGTGTGCATAGGGATTTTCCTATCATTGAGCCTAGGGCAATATGGCGTCCTAGCACTCTCAAGTACTTTAGGAGGGCTAGTCATACAGGCATAAATCTGTATCTCGTGCAGAGAAGGTGTAAAAGCCCATGGTAACTGTTGCACTGCAATATAACACTTTCCATGCACAAGTTGCTTCCCAAGTGTCGTAACACATTCTGACCTACATCAATGAAAAGGTCTCAATGAGAGCTATTTTTTCTTGTGTATGCATAAGTCTGTTTTTCGTGGAAGGAAAGTGTAATTGCCCAAAATAACTGTTGAACTGCACTTTAACTCTTTCCCTGCACAAGTTGCGCCCCAAGTGTTGTAACACCTTGTGACCAATATCATTGGCAAGATCGCAATGATTGTTATTTTTTGTTGTAAAAGCATATAAGTCTTATCTCGTGCAGGTAAAGTGTTATAGCGCAATAACTTTTGGGCTGACCTACAACTCTTTCCCTGCTCAAATTGCGTCTCAAGTGTTGTATCACTTTTCGACCTATATAATTGGAAAGGTCTCAATGACTTAAATGTTTTGTTATATATAGTCTGTAATTTGCGCAGAAAAAGTGTAAGAACCCATAATAGGTTTAGGTAGGTTTGCAACTTGCCCTAAGCTCACTACAACAAAGAATCTGAAGTGTATAATAACTGTTGCACTACAATATAACTCTTTCCGTGCACAAATCGCGTCCCAAGCGTCGTAACACATTCTGACCTACATCAATTGAAAGGTCTCAATGAGTGCTACTTGTTCTTGTGCAGGCATAAGTCTGTATCTCGGGCAGGAAAAGTGTAATTTCGCATAATAACTATTGAACTGCACAGGTTGTGACCCAAGTGTTGTAACACCTTGTGACCAATATCATTTGCAAATTTTCAATGAATAAAATATTTTTTGTATGTTCATAAATCTGTATTTCACGCAGGTTTTTTTGCACATCACTCTGTTCGTGTTCTTTTAAAGAAAGGACACAGAGTGATGTTGATAAAAACAAATAAATATCACCAGCCATTGTGACGTCTGGCTAATGGGGTTCACTTTTCAAACGTTTGGTTACAGTTAGAATGCTGTTGATGTTGTTCGTACGTTCGCACCGATACACGAAGTTGTTGTTAAACCGTATACAACCCCAAATTCAAATAGTTAATTTTTCTGTTATTTTCTATCACTAGATGGTAGCACAAGCAAAGGGTGGGCATATGGTATAGCAGAAAGGTTTTTGTGCAATAAAAAGAACCCATTTAAGCCATTTTTGAGATTGTAATTACAGCTAACGAGCAATGGGACAATAATGAAGAACTAGATATATATTTTGAGGTATAGGAACCTATAGCTATCATCTACACAAATCGATTGATATGGTTCGTCCTTTTTTCGTCCTGATACCGTGTGATATTTTTATTGTTTGTGTATATCAACGCACAAAACTGTGCTTGGTGTATATTTGTAGGTATATAGGTATCACTGAGTCTTGTTTTTTTTTTTTTTTTTGGCTTTTAATAATAGTTCAGGAAAGTATTGATTTTCGACATAGAGGCAGGCACACAACACACGAATGGTGTTTACCACGTTTCTTTTTTTTATTTTTTTGAAGTTAAGTGACTTTTTGGAGGACCCGCCTACGCTTAGAGCTATGTATATTCGATACACACTTTACATCGAGTTAAAGTGGCTGTCGTCCGCCTGCTTAAGGGCGGCCTAGAAATTTTTTGGAAACTGATACTGTGTTTGCATGGAAAATGTTTACTTGAATATTAAGTAAAACGGGAATTATATGTCAAGTGGTAGGCATATATAAATGGTAAGGCCATAGATATCGGCCAGATTGAGCAGAGAGGGGCTAAATGTGTTGTGATGAGAATGACTTAATGGTTGATTTAGTATGTGAAGATGATTCTTTTAACGATGTAAAAGCAGCAATTCGATTTTAGCCCACTCGTGGGCATACTCGTGGGAGATAAAACACATTTAGAACTCCATCTATCTTACTATAAATAAAGTTGGTTTTATTCGTGTAATATGAGTGAAGGATCTTTAAGGATAATTTCACAACAACTGTTGCTAGTTTTTTTCGTTTTTTACTTCTAAGGGATTGGGTTACATGAAACTATTTCGTAAATGATGCAAGGGCAAGAGCTTTTTGCTACCTATTTGTTTGGCTGACTTCTTGTAACACTTTACCAAAATCTTCATTCATCTCAGTTCCAAATATTTGCGAGCCCGAAACAAGTTATTGCTTTCTAAAAACTAGCGCTGTAAGAAATTTTTCTGTGATTTTGTTTTTGTTGATGAAAAAATTATGTCCCTTTTTTCAATGCAATATTATTTGAAATATTTAAAAGCACCAATTGCAAAAGAATAACAAAATCAATGAAGGCAGTAGAAACACATATAATTAATTTACCCAAAAATAAGACAGTTTTCCCATAAAATGTTCAAAACTTATTTTCGTATTATCTACCTATCTACCTATGATTTTTTGGGAAAAAAAGCTTGAAACGCAGTATGATTTTAACTTCTGTTAACATAAGACTCATGTAAGAAATTTTCTCAAAATCGTTACATTCTTTTTTGATAAAATTGAACAGTTACAAGATCGTTGTATGGCTGCTACCATTTCTAGATGAGCTTAAAAATAAATTCGAATTTAAACCCTAACTTTAACTAGGAAATCACACAAAACTGCTACGTAGATTCTAAATTAAAGCAATATAAGCAAATCAGTCCATTCGTTTATGCTCTACATCAATGCTCAGAGAGCGCACAATCGCACAGATATGTTTGGATATTTCTCATTGAATTCCAGAATCTAAGTCGCGAGCTATTATTACTGGTCATCGATGTATTTGTATTTGTATTGTATTTGTATTGTAGTTGTATTGTATTTGTATTGTATTTGTATTGTATTTGTATATTGTATTATTATTGTATTGATTCATTGAAAAAAATGCGGGCCTTACACCAGACAATATTACTTCTCAAAAAATATTCCAAAAATATTACGTGAAAATGAGTCGCCCTTACACGACCCATATCAAAGACTAGATTAGTAGTGTGATTCTGTGTTTGTTTATAGCTGAAGAAAAATATTAAATACAAATTAATATTCCCATGTACAGTTCAGTCATTTAAGATTTTTGCTTCGTAAAAAATGGCGGAAAGCTAAATTTTGGTATATAGCCTCCTCATGGCATTCTAAGCAAACTGTAAGAAGTGACCACCGATATGAGTTCCGCTGCAAATTTTACGGGGCGTCAATAGCCCCACCAAAACGGTTTTTAGGATTATCTCCCGAACGGTAACTCTTAAAAACAAATGTAAATGACTAGGTTTTGGTTTAGAAAAACTCCTACAAAAAAAGTTAAGTAATTTTGTACATAAGAGTAGGGTAGCGTGGGGCACTTTTGACTTTGGCGATTATCTAAGGACCGTTGGTTTTCAAGATAAAACTTTTTATAAGAATGTGGGTGGCACTACTTTTTTTGGAAGTGTTTTTTTTGAAAGTTGTGGTAGCTAGACCAGTTTTTAGATTTCATATCAATTTTGGGAAATTTTTCTTGTACAAGTGGTAAGTGATATTTTTTATTTTTTTGTTAAGGTAGTTTTATGGATATCCAGCCTATTTAGCCTATCCTCCTTTCTTCTTAAAACCTTAGAAAGGCGGATAAAAATGCACATTCGCCTAATGCTAAATGATAGTGTTCTCTCACAGGCCCAACATGCATACATGAAGGGCAAATCTGTTGAGACGGCACTTCATGAAGTGGTCGGCACGATTGAGAAATCAATTCACTTTAAAGAATTTACCTTAGGAGCATTCCTTGACATTGAAGGGGCCTTCAACAACTTTGAAAATGGAGCAATTCGACAAGCCCTTGACTCTGTCAGCATTGATCCGATGTTGTCAAACTAGAATTGTTAATGCAGAAATGGGTAGTAGCAAACTTAAAGTTAGGACGTGTAGAGGTACGCCACAGGGAGGAGTCTTATCTCCTCTGCTCTGGCTTCTTGTTGTAAACCAGATCTTAGTTAAATTAGGGCAAAGCGGCGTTAAGGTCGTGGCGTACGCTGATGATATTGTTATAATGGCGTCAGGGAAATTTGTTCCCACTCTGTGTGAGCTTCTACAAACAGCCCTTGACAAGCTCAGTAATTGGGCCAGTAGCTGCGGACTTAATGTCAACCCACTAAAAACGGAATTGGTTCTGTTTACGAGAAAACGAAATATTCCAAACATAAATCCCCCCCACCATAAATGGGACGCCGCTCCATATAACTGGTACGGCCAAATATCTTGGTTTAATTATCGATCGTAAACTTAACTGGAAAGAGAAAAAAAAGCTGCAACAGCCTTCTACACATGCAGTAGAATTTTCGGCAAGAGATGGGGACCCAGCCTCAAAACCATTCATTCATTCATTCATTCATTGGATGTACACAGCTATTATAAGGCCTATCTTGACGTAGGCGTGTTTGGTTTGGTGGCCAGCCTTGGAAAAGGCAACCAATCTTAAGGCCATGACAAAAATTCAGAGACTGGCATGTATAGGCACAACTAGTGCCATGAGAACCACGCCAACCGCAGCCCTAGAAACTTTCCTTTCACTTGCACTTGCCCCACTCGATCTGTTCACGAAGGAGTTGGCGGCCAAAAGTGCTTTACGACTTAAAGAGTGTAAAAATTGGAAAAAGGGCCACTATGGTCACAGAACTATAATGAACTTCACTGACACAGACATTCAAACGGACTATATTTCACCGTACATAGATTTTAACCCAGTCGCACTAACAGATATCCCGACAAGGGAATTATGGAAGGAAAACCGGGTCATTAACGCAAATCATGTATCGGTCTTTACTGATGGTTCCAAAACAGACACAGGGGTAGGGTCAGGTATCTTCTCAGACAATCCACCCATAAATAGGTCATTGAAGCTCCCAAACTTCTGCAGCGTTTTCCAAGCGGAAGTACTTGCAGTTTGCGAGGCTGCAAAATGCCTATCAATATGCGAACTAACGAACAAAAACATTGATATCTTCATAGACAGCCAGGCGGCAATCAGAGCCATTTCGTCAATTGTCACGAAGTCAAAACTAGTTGATCGATGCCGTAGTGAATTGAGATTACTTGGCGAAACAAATTCAGTCACTCTTCGATAGGTCCCTGGTCACCGTGACATTTATGGTAACGAAATGGCTGATGAATTGGCCAAAAACGGTTCGCTTCTTGAACCGAGCCAAACTGTACCTTGGGTACTTATGCCACTGGAGCAAGAAAAGAGTAGAATTCACCAAAGCTTCCTCAAGGCCGCTAACGATAGATGGTCAACAATTGACACCTGTCGGGTTTCAAGGAATCTTTGGCCAGATATTTCAAAGAACAAAACGGAGTACTTACTTAAGCTAAGCAGACCTCAATTGTCTCTCTTGGTTGGAATCCTTACGGGTGACAACTCAATGGGAACCCACATGAGCAGAATGGGCATCGGCACATCTGACTTATGCAGAGGGTGTCAGGACGAAGAGGTGGAGGAGGGCTCTTCTCACTTCCTCTGTGAATGCCCCAGCCTAGCCAGAACAAGAAAAGCAGCCCTCGGAGAATATTTCTTCGACGAACTGGGCGACGTCTCTCTTTTGCCACTGAAAAACATCCTGAAATTCATTCAAAGCACGGGATGGTTCAGGGAGGCACCCCATTCCCAAAACTTCCACTAAATCCCTCCTCTTTCTCTCCTATTCCTACATTTCTCACATCCCGGGGAGCACAATGGATCCATTGAGATCCGAGTGAGATGTTTTCGGCTTGCCGGATCATCACCCCACCTAACCTAACCTAACCTAACCTATGGATATCCAATTCAATTTTTAGTCTCTATTATCAATGATAGATTCATTTACTTTTAATTAAATTATGTTCATGTGTTTTGTAAAAAATAATGTTTTCTTATAAAAATAATGTATGGGGCTGGGGGACTTTCGACGAGAGCGCATAGGACTCTTACGACATCGGAGTGTCCCAAGCAGGGTTGTCAGAGCGGGCTCCTTATCGCCAATTGGGTTACTCGAACTTTTCACCCGTTCCTTCGAATTGTGAATTGTGATTTGCGATAAATCCCAAAATTATTTTGTTCTGTTCTGTTAAATCTGTTAAATCGGTCAAGAAACGTTGATAAATTTAACGATACTCATGTATTTTGCTTCAGCTTTCATCGATTCTTGACCAATTTTATCGATGCGAGAGTTTTAAAACATTTAAGCGAATTTGACTTCGAAAATAGCAGAAGAATCATCTTTTAGTATGGAAAACATTTCGGAAGCAGTTTGCGAGTTGCAAACAATGAACACTAGGGTGGTCCTTAAAATGGTCATTATTTTATATTAAAGGACGTTCCCCCTAATTTGTTCCAAGTAGAAACTAATCCTGTAAAATTTCATTATAACCCGTTAACCAAGACGAAACAAATCTTATATGAGGAAACACTTAGAAAATGTTCATTCAAATTTCAAATTCGTATAACTTTGGCAATAGTTGATTAAACGAAACACTTCAATATCCTATACCATTTTTGAGTGGGGCTTTTTTCGGCTCCAAGACTTAAAAATTTGACAACACTGGTTCCAAGTTATATTTAGTAAGATATTATTGTAATTCTCTTCAGAATTGTGCGTATCCCTAAATTAATAATAATCAGTGTAATATCAACGACACAATTTTTGGAGAAATTTAAAGCATGCAATTAATTTTTCATATGACCTTAAAAGTTTAGTTTTAAAAATTATTTCTGTAAAATCTTATATAATTTTTTAGAGTTATAAGACCGATTTTTTGACCTAATTAAGCAGTTTTCTGTAGGACAAAATAAAGTATTTCCTATTTGTAGATAATTCTTTTTTTGGGTCATTTGAGTCCATGTAGAAAGTGCCCCACTTGTTAATCGATTGTGCCTCACCAACGCAAGAAATCGTATTGGAGGGGGGGTTCTATTCTACCCCATTTATCCAGGAGGGCAATTTTCTAAGAAATTGACTTAAAACTGAACAGAAATATTGAAAAACAACGGTAACACTTACACTGCCATGCTATACTTTTTGTAAAGCCAAAAATCTCTTCTTTTATTTTAGTTTTAAATAAAATATTGTTTGAGAGAAAAGTTTTTGAAAAATTATTTTTCAAACTCAAAATTTTAAAAAAGTATTGAACAATTTTTTTCAAAATTGTATGTAATTAAGTAGGTATTGTTTTCAAAATTCAATGGCTTTCTGTTTTTGACTAAAAATCAATAAGGAATTTCGAAAAAAAAAAAATGAAATTTTCTTAACTTTTTTTTCGAAATTAGTTTTTCAAAAAGTTCATTCAAACAATTTTATTTAAAGTTAATTAAAAGAAGAGATTGATGGCTTTAAAAAAGGTATTACATGGCACTTTAAGTGTTACCGTTGATTTTCAATTATTTTTTCTTTCTGTTTTTTTTCCATAAACGAATAAGAAAAGAACCCCCCTCCTAAACAATTTTGTTTCTTTTCTCAAACCACCCTACATTCTTTTTGTCACATTTTATTCGAATCACACTGTATAAACGAAATAGCATTTTCGTGACCTTTGACCCCGAATGATAAATGTAGTGGAAATCGATGTGCAACTTTCCCGAAACTTTTAAATAAGTCCCTGTATATGTTTTTCGAACTGTTTTCCAAATTTCCTGCGGGTGGTGTTAAAGAGTACATTTAATACAGAAACATAAAATCCGTTACTCAACCGACTAGGGCTGTATCCCATACCTAAACTCCACCCAATCCATCTTATCCTTTTCCGCAAACCTTCCTTACCAAAATCCTATGGGGAGCGCAATGGATCCATTGAGATTCGAGTGAGATGCGACGGCCTGCCGTAACATCACCCCTTCTAACCAAACCTTACCTAAGGGCTGTATCAATGAGAAATGATTCGAGTTTTTTGATCCAATTATCGAAAAGTATTGATGATTGGAATCACAAATTTTCATTTTAACCGATCTCAATCTCAATCATTTCGATGAATTTCAATGTTCCCATCAAAAATTTCCAATTACTTAGAGGTTTTTTAATTCATTAACATCGTAGCCATCCGTCAATGAAATTTGACTGTTGATGACTTAAAATATAGGCGACGAACTAAGTTTTGACAAAAAAGTATATTTCGATCCAAATGTCACTTAATTGCCCTAAAATCCCCTTTTTCTGGAGCATTCATCAACAATTTCAGATAAGTAAGAGGTTTTTAAATCCATCGTAATCGTAGCAAATCACCTTTTTCTGGAGCAGTAAGAAACTGTGAAAGTCTTATATTTTTTTTTTGTCGAGCCTTATTAATCCATCCAAATCGTATTGATTGCAAATTTCGAACAAATTGGAATCGATCAAAATCGGTAGATTATTGAATAAAATTGGTTTAAGCCGGAGAGATTAAATTCCCCAACGAAATCGAATTGAAAATTGAATCGGAAATACATTCAGTGAAACGAAAATACTCGAAAGATAGATTGACTGAATTGATCGAATCATTTTGGTGATCGATTCTTGAACGATTCGATCATTTGAAATGAACGATTTACACAGCTCTACTACTGACTGAATTGTAGTACCTCGTGGCATGATGGTTAGTGCGTAGGACTGTCATGCCGAAGGTGTGGGTTCGATTCCTAGCCGTGCCACCTAAAAACAGAAATATTTTATCCGAGGTACTGCCTCTTGTGAGGAACTAACAAATCCTCCATGAGTATACTTGTCATGAATAAGTGCTGCTCATTCGGCAAAAAACTGTAGGTCCACTCCATTCCTGCCAACAACACGCACACATGAATGGATAGAGTTGTAAGTCACGAGGCCCTGGTTCTCCACGAGCTGTTGCGCCACCCAATTTTTTTTTGTATTTAATACTGACTGAACTATCTCGAAAACCGTTACTGTTATGAAAAAAAATGTATATTTTTTGTAGGAAATTTTCTAAGCTACAACCTAGTCCTTGACATTTTTTTTTGAGTTACTGTTCGAGAGAGAGTTTTAAAAACCATAAGGGGGGGTGTCCTTTGACCCCCGTAAGATTGTAAGCGGCACTCAGCACTCATATCGGGACTTTTAACAGTTTCCTTAGAAAGACACTTCCGCCACTTTTTCCCTAATTTGGTTCATTTTCGGCTAATATGACTGGACTATTGACTGCACTTTTGCGCAATAATCCCTTAAAGAGTCAATTTTTATACTACGCAATTATTGAGCAGTAATATTACCCGGTGTAAGACCCAAATAAAAAATCGAAAACAAATCTTAGACTTTTTATTGGTTGGTTTTAGAATTTTATTAAATATCTATGGTCTATTATGCCTGAGCAATATATGGATTCGATTATCATTAACTTCAAAAATGTCCCTTAAAACCAAGCAGAATAAGAAGTTTTGTAGAGTTCAAAACTCAAATCAACCTTTTCTTTTTGTTCTTTTCAAATTTAGTTTTAAAAGTAAAAGTTTTTGACAATAATTCAATGCTTATCTTAACCCTCAAAATATAATTCAAATTACCCACTTTACAATATAAATCAACTTTTGCCAGAAATCATATTTAAAATACCAACACACTATATACCAAGCTATTTCCAAAGGACTTGGACTTCAATAAATTCTATAAACTTCTCTTAAAAAAATAAAACATATTTTCCGCATAATCTCAAAACTTTTCATTAATTTAAACTTTCCCAACTATTTTATTTAAAATTGAATTAATAAATATATATAGAGAGGCAAACATCAGCGCACCATCAAGAGTGCGTGTTGTGATGGGGGGCAATGAAGGCCATTGAAACTGATGGTTTTGGAGAAAAACTTTAATTATTATTATTTGCATTGAAAACAACACGATGTGAAATCAATTCGAGAGTGAATTTATTGTCACCATCCATTATACTTAACGTGAAGATTTATGGCAATTTTCTCTCTTCCACAACAAGCCTCTGCAATAATTGTGTGTGTTTGACATTTTTAATGTTTCGCTTGCCTTGTCTTATACACCATACTCTTGACCCGAAAAATTTCCTATTGAAACTTTTCACCAAAATCGATTAAGAATCACACTTTTCACTTCTTTACGTCCGCATTCCCTCTATATTTGCTGCTAAGTTCGCTTTCTGTTTTCTTACTTGGCCTTCAACTTCAACAAAAAGGACAGAATTAGCCAAGCGAAAACTATCTGAAAACCAAAAAGGGTTGGAGCTAGCTAATATGTTTATAAGGACCAAAGCCTACAACAATTTCCCCCAAAGTCAAAATTATCATGCAAAGAAGAAGTTTTTCGAAAACACATCGGGTTGACGTCATGGGCTGTATAACATGGCTCGACACAAAGCTTCATGCTCCATCAGAAATGATAAGGATCTGTTTTTGTTTGGTTCACCTTCCTCCGCCTGGATTTTGGCAGTCCGGTGGAGAGTCTTTGGGTGGCTTAGCAGCATTGACCTATAGGTACTATATATAGACTCGTACAATACAACACGGCAGTTCGTTAAATCGCTACATGGATATTGAATAATTACCGTTAGTTAAGTAACGCATGTACCTTTAGTTGTTTACCGTATTTATCTGCCATTCACCATCAGGATATAGAGTAGTTATCCTTCTACCACAGTTTTTGAGGGACATTCAGGTCAATATAATGTGCACATGATTTAGCAGAGCAGGAAACAAAGTAATGAATACGCAATGCGCGTCATTTAGGAATCCATCAAGTAATGGCACACCCACCAGAGGTAACCTATCCCACTGCCACCCTCTTTCCTCTTGTATCATATATAAAGAACTGAGAATATGAAAATGCCAGTTCTTAGATCCCCAACTATTCCGCATTGATGATGTTATGCGGCTCGGGGCAGCAATAGTCTCGACGAACGAAGAAATGAAACGAGGATCCATGTATATTGTGCAAAGTCCTTTGGACGAAGCGACTCAGTCCTGTGGGTGAATATATGGAAAATTGATGAATAATGGATTCGATATCATTAGGAAAATGTTTACTTGTACGAATTTCAATTATCCTGTATCCTTATACCCCTACAAATAGATATAGCTCCAATGGCATGTATACGTATAGGTACACAGATATACGTACGAACATAGGAAAAGTTAGAAGAAGAAAATGATTTTAACGTAAACGAATCCAGTCACCCCTAACCTCCTTTTATATCCTCTCTGATGATGATACTTTGAAACTGACTTCTGACTGAGCTAGACTGGAGCTCCTCTCTATTAGTTAGTAAGTTGTGAAATTTCGAAAGAAACATTTTATCCTCTTTTTGATGCGGTATAAGGTGGTGTATATGTTTTGATGCTGACCCCAAGTATAGGTATCTTTGTATTAATTCGATCCTTTGGTTTGTTATAGTTTGAAAGCAATAACATGGTATTATTAGGGTGTAAATATATAGACTGTGGGCATGAGGCCTTGAAAGTCACATGGGTTATACATTAAAATATAAATATAATGGGATATAAGGTACTTTTCGAAGAAGATGTAGTTATATAATTTATGATAACATGGAAATTATGAAAAAAGAATTACACGTGCCACGTGTACTTGCTTTAAGAGAATTTTGTAATTTAATCGTAGCTTCGTTAATCGTTTTGCCAACTGCTAGTAAGTATTGCAGTATCATCAGCAAACGTTGCTACGATAATGTCTTCTGTTTGAGTTATGTCACGTGTAAATTAAAGGTACAGAACTGGACCTAAAGGGCCCAGCCCATAGAATCCTTTGCGTCCGTTGCGGCGACGGAGCCATTGATGTTGCCGGATGCGACGGATTGAGGTAGCCCAATGAATGCGTTGACGTTCACATAATAACCAGTTGAAATTGAAACACACACTCATAACCACTTGAAATTCAAACTAACACACATAACAACCACTAGAAATTCAAACACACACACATAACAACCACTTAAAATTCAAACAAAAACAAAAAAAGTTCCTGTCAACGCATCTGCCGGAGAGAAAAAGTTAAAAGTTCGGCTACTCTGTCCGTTGCGTCCGACGCTTGCGTTGCTATTGGGCCAGTTCCCATAAGAAAACATGTATTTTATCGAGCTGTCAGTTGATTGCGTCGGCACAACGGACGCAACGGATTCTATGGGTCGGGGCCTTAAGACACTACCTTGTGGTACCCCAGCCACTATTTCTTTGAAATTAGAATATTCATTTTCGTGTCTTACACGAAAAAGTCTGTTTTCTAAATATTTGTTCAGAATTTTATAAAGTCCTTCAGGCAGAACTTGTCGTAATTTGAATTTGAGACCTTCGTGCCACACCTTATCAAACGCTTGCGACACATCCAAAGAGACTGTCGAACAGATTTTCTTTTCTTAAAGAGCTCTCTCAATTACGTCATTTATTCTATGCACTTGATAAATTGTTGAATGCTTGCTTCTAAATGCGAACTGATGTTCAGGTATTAATCGTTTCTCTTCTATTATAGGCTGCAGGCGCAGGAGTAGTATTCTTTCAAAAACTTTCGATATTATTGGAAGAAGCGAAATCGGTCTGTAAGAGTTCTTTTCAAAACCATTATGACTTCCGCAACTTTCCATTGGCTTCTAGCCTTAGAGCGGCATTTATTATATAAAGAAGGTTAATTAATCCTTTATGGGGAAGCATTTTTAATATTTTTGCTGTTATTAAGTCATACCCTGGAGCTTTAATAGACTTTAGCTTCTTTATTTCTCTATTCAATTCAGCGAGCGTAGCATTTCTGGTTGTGTAGTTCTCACTTGAGCTGAAACTCATATTAATATTTCCATTGAGTGCTTGCCCATCAAAAGGTTTAAATGTTTCTTCCAGGTAATCGGTGAATACTGCCCTAGGGGGATTGCATGCCCCCTTGAACATACCTCACTGTTTATTCGCGAATATTAAATTTTCACAAACCTAATAAATCCTCTCCTTTAATTTATAAAAAGTTTTAGTGGGAAAAAGGTGTATATTTCAAAAGAGCGGATTGGTGGAGTAGTTTGTTTTTTTTTCAAAATGTGGGTATGGCAAGTACCGTTAACCGTTATTTTTGCAGCTATAAGATAATTCCATTTCCCCTCTTAGGAAATCAACAAAACAAATTTACACTGTTCAAAATTTGAAGAAATCGATAAAGCTGAGGTAGTTGAGCTGGTAGTAGACAGACGGTTTTTTTTAAATTATCGAAGGTAAGTGAGGTCGGATCCAATCTTTGTTAAATATTACAGAAATATCTATGAAATTCCGTTAAGGTGAATTAGAGAGATTTGGCGATTCTGCCGACATATTTTTCTCTTTTTGTTTAGAATCAAAAATAAAGGTAGATACCTGCGATACAACTTTTTTTGAAATTTTACAAAATCAAAATTTTCTCAAAAATGGCTTCACAACTTTTCTTGAAAAAAATTTAATAAATTTCGTTCAGTAAAGGTTCCATTTGGATAGGAAACCATTTTTCAAAAAATGGTTATTAATGGTACCTCCCAAAGAACCATTTTTATATTGCGATTTTCTTCAAAACGGTACTTATAATTTCATATTTAAAACAAAAAAATATTAACGGTTTTTGTTACCAAAACTTTCAAGAAAATATTTTTTAGGTTTTAAGAAATTTTTTTAAATCAAATATTTTGAAAAGAACTTGGTCAGTTGTTTTGAAACTCAGTATTTAAAGGTTTTTTTTACACTTTAAGGAACATTTTAAGAAATAAATTTCCATTTATGAAAAAATAACGGTACCTTTCATACAATGTTTAAAAATGTTAGAGAAAATAAAGTTTCAATTTTTTTCTGTCAAAATTCGATATCGCGAAAACAGGTTGACATTTTTTTTTTTTCAATTTTAGATTTATATTCACATAGGTAAATAAATACTTTGGATTTGCATACCAAAATTTTATCTTTAAAATATTGTAAGAATTTGATGTATTAAAAATAATTTTTTTAAAAACAACTCCAACGATCTTAAGGTGTGTCCACACCAAATGTTTTTAAATATTTCTGGAATATTTCTGAAATGTTTCAAAAATGTTTTGCTGTTCCCATTCCGAATAGAAAACTTTGTTTCCTTACATTTGCGAAAATAATTTGAAGGCATTTAAAAAAAACTTGACTTAGTTCCTGACTTGGACAGAAAATGCTTTTTTTATTTTGAAATTTCGGACCATATTTTGACATAAATTGTATTTGAAAGACGGAAGACCAATATAGGCAGTACCCCTAGAATTCAACGTCCCTAAATTGTTTAGTGTCAAAAATTTCATTTTGTCGTTTTTATCTCCAAAGTTCATAATTCCTTATATTCGAACGAATATAGGTTCCAGTCTCCACTGAAGAACATAATAATGTGGATTTCAATAATAACACAGGCTTACACGGTATTTGACACGGGCCAGACAAGAATCGTTCCAAAGGTAATTTTACGTGCTGAATCCAAATCCGTCATCCGTTCCCCTCCCTTGTTTTTGAGATATTCTCGTTGTAAAATTTTAATAGGAGCTGTAAATTTTTTCAAAAAAACATGCAACGGTCCATGGAAGAATGAATTTTTTTTCTATGAAATTGGGTTTATATCTTTCCAATATCTACCCAAAGTCTTTTGAGAAATCCTTACTTAGTTTTAAGTCCTCAGAGCTACGTACCCAAAAAAGTATCACTCGTGCTTTACCTGTTGCACTTTTATTTGCAGTCGATTTCATTTTTATTTTATTTTATTTTTTGTCTTCAGCAACTGTTGACAGTTTAACTCCGCAGTTTCAATTTTTTTTACAAAATACTTCAAATTTGTTTAATAGCTTTGAAAAATTATTATCTCAGATTAAAAGTTTAACAAGCTGGCGCCCAACGTGAGACACAAAGGTAATCATCTTATTCCAGAGGTGAAGCTGAATAAAAACTATGAGAAGAAAAATGATAGGTTAATCTGACTTATTCTCGCAAAAAAAATGTCCACAGGACCAATTCACATCATACAAACAAAATCCTCAGAAAGCTTAATGAACCCATAACGACACATATTCACAAACAAAAATATTAAAAAGCTAAGTTTTCGCAACGATACATTCTCAAAAGTGAAATCTACGAAAACATAAATGTCCGCTCTCTAGCAAAATGTTCAAAAAGCAAAAGCTAAGTGTTCGCTGCGAAAAAAATGTTCATGGTAAAACATCTTCTCAAACTGAAAACTGAATATCTGGTACACAAGTTTAAAGGTCGAGTTTACTTTGAATACAAATCACATTAAGTAGCTTCCGGAAATCAAAATATTCTACATTTTGAAATTCAAACCCCCAATTGAACTAGTTTAGGCTTATACAAAAAACTAGTTTATCTGAACGCAAAGTCCAAAATAATTTTGCTTGGGATTAACAAGTTTGGCCTAAAAAACGGTTTGGCTGGTAAAAGATACACAAAGCTTACTAAAATCGTTAAAGTCGATTTTGAGACTATTACAAATTTTTGATTCGTTGTTATGAGCCTTACTGCTTTTCTACACGTTCTGTATTCAGCTTGGAACAAATACATCCATCACCTTAGACTCAGGCATGAAAGTATGAGCCGATAGGAATTTAGACGAAAACCACTACCTTCAACTGTTTTCACTGTAATGTAATGTTTTGATCAAATCTTCTATTTTTTGACGAATAACTCTCAGGCTTCTACTTATAGCTGGCTCCTATAAATACTAAAGTTTAAGAGAAGAAATGTCATAGTAGTTTTTGGACTTTTTGGTTATTTTAAAATTTTTAGGTCGGCATCTTCTCCTTTTTAATTTATTTTCCACCAACAAGGAACTGAAACTTTTCCCATATCAACTTAACGAATGGAGTATTTTCCTCTTTCACAACAAAAGCAATCATTTCCAAGAAATAAGCTACTCAGTTAATACTGCTTTTGTTGTCATTTCTTTGCCACAAAAAGGCAACTCTTTAATTATTGTTCCAATACACAGAGCAACACACACACACATAATGTGTATGAGGATTATCTCATCTGGATTAACCATTTTGCTATAAACATCTGAGTATATTGTTGATTTCCATTGCTCTATAAGTACCCACTTCTTAGACGAACTATATACATTAACAAAGTTCTGAGTAAATGTCCCAAATAAGATTCCAATTGACTTCAAGCTTACGCCACACATTAATTAACGTCTAACGGCACGATTATGTCGATCAGTTGCACGAACAATATACAAAAAGGATACTCACAACCCTATACCAATCTAACACACAAGCACGCGTCTTAGATCCAACATTCAATTATGTCCCTCGATTTAATCCATCGCAATGCTCAGATTAATCGCTGCTTTTTTGATAGCTTCCGAGTGTAATATGGAAAGCTTGAGAGTGTAATTCACGCCAAAAACCCTTAAGCGGCAGCATAAATCCTCCCCGAATACAAATGCCCTAATTTTGCAAAAAAAAAAATATATAGAAGAAGAAAACCCATTCAGGCCCGCCTTCTATTTATTCTGCTATCACCATTGCCCCTTTGGATTGGAGACGATTGGAGACGAGACGAGATGAGTAAACTCTATTTGTATCGCAATCAAGATGTGTGCCGAGGATATATAGATACATGTTTATATGTATATCGTGTTTTATCCCAGAGATACCATCACAAGAACAAGTTCTTAATTTGCCTCTCTGGCATAAGAAAGATAGTATCGCGCGTATAGCTTTGATGATGCCATGTACTTATGTATATACATATTTATGTATACGATGTGATACGCAAACGAGAGATGACAACAAATATAAAGGAAGGAAGCTCAACTTACATTTATGAAGGTGCAGGCAGGCTGAAGCTAGATTCTTAACATAAAAAGAAGAAGCCCTTAATATTGTCTCTGTCTCTCTCTCTCTCTCTCTCTCTCTGGTGCGTCTTCGTAAGACGCAAACCCTCGGGTACATTATAGAACTTAACAGCAATCTTTTGCCATATAACCCTTGACACATTTAATTACCCAACTTAGCTAGCTTGGAATTGAATTGGCACTACTCAACCTCCCATCAGCCACCCCCACAAACAGACCATATAAATCCCCTTTCCAACAGTCTATTCATCTAATAACTTGAAAACAATTAATTACTCCAAAACTGTTAGAGCCTTAGAATAAGAAAACTCAACTTGCTAAACAGACGTTCAATTTTGCATTGATATATGAGTAAAAAGGCCGATTTCAAGTACCTACACTGAGTTATGAGACCTTTTAGATATGTTAATCCTTCAAATAGCTGAAAATATGCGTAGGATATATGGACTTCCTGTAATGTTACTAAAAGATGTAAAATACTTTGTCTTTATTTTGGGACATTATAAAAACAGACTTAGTAGACTTAGAAGTTTTACGGGCTTCAAATGCCTACATTCACAAAGAACAAACTATCAGGTACTATTAAAACTGTAGTGGTATCTAAGGCCAAAATAATAAAACTAACTCTACTTTACCAGCAAACGTGTTATTGAAAAAATTTAATTTAGGAAAGAAGCTCTTATATTAACATTTATTTTTTTATATTAATCGTTCGTAACCTTGAAAAAAAAACTATGAAAAATCGCATACAAGACTCTTTTGCTGATAAATTACTGAAAATAGCTGACTTATGCTAAAGATCTTAAGGCCTTTCAGGTAGTATAGATATTTTTTGCAAATTTCTCATAAATGAGGTGCCAAAAATCGCTATAACCGTAATTTTTTTTAAATTCATTACAAAATTTACTGAAAATAGCTGACATGATAGTTTGTTCTATCGTGATACTTTTTCCAATACGATAGTTTTTTCTATCATGATTGTTTTCCCTATCATGACAGTTTTTTCTATCATGATGAAACATGCAACATGCAACATGCAAAATGCAACATGCAAAATGCAACATGCAACATGCAACATGCAACATGCAACATGCAACATGCAACATGCAACATGCAACATGCAACATGAAACATGCAACATGCAACATGCAACATGCAACATGCAACATGCAACATGCAACATGCAACATGCAACATGCAACATGCAACATGCAACATGCAACATGCAACATGCAACATGCAACATGCAACATGCAACATGCAACATGCAACATGCAACATGCAACATGCAACATGCAACATGCAACATGCAACATGCAACATGCAACATGCAACATGCAACATGCAACATGCAACATGCAACATGCAACATGCAACATGCAACATGCAACATGCAACATGCAACATGCAACATGCAACATGCAACATGCAACATGCAACATGCAACATGCAACATGCAACATGCAACATGCAACATGCAACATGCAACATGCAACATGCAACATGCAACATGCAACATGCAACATGCAACATGCAACATGCAACATGCAACATGCAACATGCAACATGCAACATGCAACATGCAACATGCAACATGCAACATGCAACATGCAACATGCAACATGCAACATGCAACATGCAACATGCAACATGCAACATGCAACATGCAACATGCAACATGCAACATGCAACATGCAACATGCAACATGCAACATGCAACATGCAACATGCAACATGCAACATGCAACATGCAACATGCAACATGCAACATGCAACATGCAACATGCAACATGCAACATGCAACATGCAACATGCAACATGCAACATGCAACATGCAACATGCAACATGCAACATGCAACATGCAACATGCAACATGCAACATGCAACATGCAACATGCAACATGCAACATGCAACATGCAACATGCAACATGCAACATGCAACATGCAACATGCAACATGCAACATGCAACATGCAACATGCAACATGCAACATGCAACATGCAACATGCAACATGCAACATGCAACATGCAACATGCAACATGCAACATGCAACATGCAACATGCAACATGCAACATGCAACATGCAACATGCAACATGCAACATGCAACATGCAACATGCAACATGCAACATGCAACATGCAACATGCAACATGCAACATGCAACATGCAACATGCAACATGCAACATGCAACATGCAACATGCAACATGCAACATGCAACATGCAACATGCAACATGCAACATGCAACATGCAACATGCAACATGCAACATGCAACATGCAACATGCAACATGCAACATGCAACATGCAACATGCAACATGCAACATGCAACATGCAACATGCAACATGCAACATGCAACATGCAACATGCAACATGCAACATGCAACATGCAACATGCAACATGCAACATGCAACATGCAACATGCAACATGCAACATGCAACATGCAACATGCAACATGCAACATGCAACATGCAACATGCAACATGCAACATGCAACATGCAACATGCAACATGCAACATGCAACATGCAACATGCAACATGCAACATGCAACATGCAACATGCAACATGCAACATGCAACATGCAACATGCAACATGCAACATGCAACATGCAACATGCAACATGCAACATGCAACATGCAACATGCAACATGCAACATGCAACATGCAACATGCAACATGCAACATGCAACATGCAACATGCAACATGCAACATGCAACATGCAACATGCAACATGCAACATGCAACATGCAACATGCAACATGCAACATGCAACATGCAACATGCAACATGCAACATGCAACATGCAACATGCAACATGCAACATGCAACATGCAACATGCAACATGCAACATGCAACATGCAACATGCAACATGCAACATGCAACATGCAACATGCAACATGCAACATGCAACATGCAACATGCAACATGCAACATGCAACATGCAACATGCAACATGCAACATGCAACATGCAACATGCAACATGCAACATGCAACATGCAACATGCAACATGCAACATGCAACATGCAACATGCAACATGCAACATGCAACATGCAACATGCAACATGCAACATGCAACATGCAACATGCAACATGCAACATGCAACATGCAACATGCAACATGCAACATGCAACATGCAACATGCAACATGCAACATGCAACATGCAACATGCAACATGCAACATGCAACATGCAACATGCAACATGCAACATGCAACATGCAACATGCAACATGCAACATGCAACATGCAACATGCAACATGCAACATGCAACATGCAACATGCAACATGCAACATGCAACATGCAACATGCAACATGCAACATGCAACATGCAACATGCAACATGCAACATGCAACATGCAACATGCAACATGCAACATGCAACATGCAACATGCAACATGCAACATGCAACATGCAACATGCAACATGCAACATGCAACATGCAACATGCAACATGCAACATGCAACATGCAACATGCAACATGCAACATGCAACATGCAACATGCAACATGCAACATGCAACATGCAACATGCAACATGCAACATGCAACATGCAACATGCAACATGCAACATGCAACATGCAACATGCAACATGCAACATGCAACATGCAACATGCAACATGCAACATGCAACATGCAACATGCAACATGCAACATGCAACATGCAACATGCAACATGCAACATGCAACATGCAACATGCAACATGCAACATGCAACATGCAACATGCAACATGCAACATGCAACATGCAACATGCAACATGCAACATGCAACATGCAACATGCAACATGCAACATGCAACATGCAACATGCAACATGCAACATGCAACATGCAACATGCAACATGCAACATGCAACATGCAACATGCAACATGCAACATGCAACATGCAACATGCAACATGCAACATGCAACATGCAACATGCAACATGCAACATGCAACATGCAACATGCAACATGCAACATGCAACATGCAACATGCAACATGCAACATGCAACATGCAACATGCAACATGCAACATGCAACATGCAACATGCAACATGCAACATGCAACATGCAACATGCAACATGCAACATGCAACATGCAACATGCAACATGCAACATGCAACATGCAACATGCAACATGCAACATGCAACATGCAACATGCAACATGCAACATGCAACATGCAACATGCAACATGCAACATGCAACATGCAACATGCAACATGCAACATGCAACATGCAACATGCAACATGCAACATGCAACATGCAACATGCAACATGCAACATGCAACATGCAACATGCAACATGCAACATGCAACATGCAACATGCAACATGCAACATGCAACATGCAACATGCAACATGCAACATGCAACATGCAACATGCAACATGCAACATGCAACATGCAACATGCAACATGCAACATGCAACATGCAACATGCAACATGCAACATGCAACATGCAACATGCAACATGCAACATGCAACATGCAACATGCAACATGCAACATGCAACATGCAACATGCAACATGCAACATGCAACATGCAACATGCAACATGCAACATGCAACATGCAACATGCAACATGCAACATGCAACATGCAACATGCAACATGCAACATGCAACATGCAACATGCAACATGCAACATGCAACATGCAACATGCAACATGCAACATGCAACATGCAACATGCAACATGCAACATGCAACATGCAACATGCAACATGCAACATGCAACATGCAACATGCAACATGCAACATGCAACATGCAACATGCAACATGCAACATGCAACATGCAACATGCAACATGCAACATGCAACATGCAACATGCAACATGCAACATGCAACATGCAACATGCAACATGCAACATGCAACATGCAACATGCAACATGCAACATGCAACATGCAACATGCAACATGCAACATGCAACATGCAACATGCAACATGCAACATGCAACATGCAACATGCAACATGCAACATGCAACATGCAACATGCAACATGCAACATGCAACATGCAACATGCAACATGCAACATGCAACATGCAACATGCAACATGCAACATGCAACATGCAACATGCAACATGCAACATGCAACATGCAACATGCAACATGCAACATGCAACATGCAACATGCAACATGCAACATGCAACATGCAACATGCAACATGCAACATGCAACATGCAACATGCAACATGCAACATGCAACATGCAACATGCAACATGCAACATGCAACATGCAACATGCAACATGCAACATGCAACATGCAACATGCAACATGCAACATGCAACATGCAACATGCAACATGCAACATGCAACATGCAACATGCAACATGCAACATGCAACATGCAACATGCAACATGCAACATGCAACATGCAACATGCAACATGCAACATGCAACATGCAACATGCAACATGCAACATGCAACATGCAACATGCAACATGCAACATGCAACATGCAACATGCAACATGCAACATGCAACATGCAACATGCAACATGCAACATGCAACATGCAACATGCAACATGCAACATGCAACATGCAACATGCAACATGCAACATGCAACATGCAACATGCAACATGCAACATGCAACATGCAACATGCAACATGCAACATGCAACATGCAACATGCAACATGCAACATGCAACATGCAACATGCAACATGCAACATGCAACATGCAACATGCAACATGCAACATGCAACATGCAACATGCAACATGCAACATGCAACATGCAACATGCAACATGCAACATGCAACATGCAACATGCAACATGCAACATGCAACATGCAACATGCAACATGCAACATGCAACATGCAACATGCAACATGCAACATGCAACATGCAACATGCAACATGCAACATGCAACATGCAACATGCAACATGCAACATGCAACATGCAACATGCAACATGCAACATGCAACATGCAACATGCAACATGCAACATGCAACATGCAACATGCAACATGCAACATGCAACATGCAACATGCAACATGCAACATGCAACATGCAACATGCAACATGCAACATGCAACATGCAACATGCAACATGCAACATGCAACATGCAACATGCAACATGCAACATGCAACATGCAACATGCAACATGCAACATGCAACATGCAACATGCAACATGCAACATGCAACATGCAACATGCAACATGCAACATGCAACATGCAACATGCAACATGCAACATGCAACATGCAACATGCAACATGCAACATGCAACATGCAACATGCAACATGCAACATGCAACATGCAACATGCAACATGCAACATGCAACATGCAACATGCAACATGCAACATGCAACATGCAACATGCAACATGCAACATGCAACATGCAACATGCAACATGCAACATGCAACATGCAACATGCAACATGCAACATGCAACATGCAACATGCAACATGCAACATGCAACATGCAACATGCAACATGCAACATGCAACATGCAACATGCAACATGCAACATGCAACATGCAACATGCAACATGCAACATGCAACATGCAACATGCAACATGCAACATGCAACATGCAACATGCAACATGCAACATGCAACATGCAACATGCAACATGCAACATGCAACATGCAACATGCAACATGCAACATGCAACATGCAACATGCAACATGCAACATGCAACATGCAACATGCAACATGCAACATGCAACATGCAACATGCAACATGCAACATGCAACATGCAACATGCAACATGCAACATGCAACATGCAACATGCAACATGCAACATGCAACATGCAACATGCAACATGCAACATGCAACATGCAACATGCAACATGCAACATGCAACATGCAACATGCAACATGCAACATGCAACATGCAACATGCAACATGCAACATGCAACATGCAACATGCAACATGCAACATGCAACATGCAACATGCAACATGCAACATGCAACATGCAACATGCAACATGCAACATGCAACATGCAACATGCAACATGCAACATGCAACATGCAACATGCAACATGCAACATGCAACATGCAACATGCAACATGCAACATGCAACATGCAACATGCAACATGCAACATGCAACATGCAACATGCAACATGCAACATGCAACATGCAACATGCAACATGCAACATGCAACATGCAACATGCAACATGCAACATGCAACATGCAACATGCAACATGCAACATGCAACATGCAACATGCAACATGCAACATGCAACATGCAACATGCAACATGCAACATGCAACATGCAACATGCAACATGCAACATGCAACATGCAACATGCAACATGCAACATGCAACATGCAACATGCAACATGCAACATGCAACATGCAACATGCAACATGCAACATGCAACATGCAACATGCAACATGCAACATGCAACATGCAACATGCAACATGCAACATGCAACATGCAACATGCAACATGCAACATGCAACATGCAACATGCAACATGCAACATGCAACATGCAACATGCAACATGCAACATGCAACATGCAACATGCAACATGCAACATGCAACATGCAACATGCAACATGCAACATGCAACATGCAACATGCAACATGCAACATGCAACATGCAACATGCAACATGCAACATGCAACATGCAACATGCAACATGCAACATGCAACATGCAACATGCAACATGCAACATGCAACATGCAACATGCAACATGCAACATGCAACATGCAACATGCAACATGCAACATGCAACATGCAACATGCAACATGCAACATGCAACATGCAACATGCAACATGCAACATGCAACATGCAACATGCAACATGCAACATGCAACATGCAACATGCAACATGCAACATGCAACATGCAACATGCAACATGCAACATGCAACATGCAACATGCAACATGCAACATGCAACATGCAACATGCAACATGCAACATGCAACATGCAACATGCAACATGCAACATGCAACATGCAACATGCAACATGCAACATGCAACATGCAACATGCAACATGCAACATGCAACATGCAACATGCAACATGCAACATGCAACATGCAACATGCAACATGCAACATGCAACATGCAACATGCAACATGCAACATGCAACATGCAACATGCAACATGCAACATGCAACATGCAACATGCAACATGCAACATGCAACATGCAACATGCAACATGCAACATGCAACATGCAACATGCAACATGCAACATGCAACATGCAACATGCAACATGCAACATGCAACATGCAACATGCAACATGCAACATGCAACATGCAACATGCAACATGCAACATGCAACATGCAACATGCAACATGCAACATGCAACATGCAACATGCAACATGCAACATGCAACATGCAACATGCAACATGCAACATGCAACATGCAACATGCAACATGCAACATGCAACATGCAACATGCAACATGCAACATGCAACATGCAACATGCAACATGCAACATGCAACATGCAACATGCAACATGCAACATGCAACATGCAACATGCAACATGCAACATGCAACATGCAACATGCAACATGCAACATGCAACATGCAACATGCAACATGCAACATGCAACATGCAACATGCAACATGCAACATGCAACATGCAACATGCAACATGCAACATGCAACATGCAACATGCAACATGCAACATGCAACATGCAACATGCAACATGCAACATGCAACATGCAACATGCAACATGCAACATGCAACATGCAACATGCAACATGCAACATGCAACATGCAACATGCAACATGCAACATGCAACATGCAACATGCAACATGCAACATGCAACATGCAACATGCAACATGCAACATGCAACATGCAACATGCAACATGCAACATGCAACATGCAACATGCAACATGCAACATGCAACATGCAACATGCAACATGCAACATGCAACATGCAACATGCAACATGCAACATGCAACATGCAACATGCAACATGCAACATGCAACATGCAACATGCAACATGCAACATGCAACATGCAACATGCAACATGCAACATGCAACATGCAACATGCAACATGCAACATGCAACATGCAACATGCAACATGCAACATGCAACATGCAACATGCAACATGCAACATGCAACATGCAACATGCAACATGCAACATGCAACATGCAACATGCAACATGCAACATGCAACATGCAACATGCAACATGCAACATGCAACATGCAACATGCAACATGCAACATGCAACATGCAACATGCAACATGCAACATGCAACATGCAACATGCAACATGCAACATGCAACATGCAACATGCAACATGCAACATGCAACATGCAACATGCAACATGCAACATGCAACATGCAACATGCAACATGCAACATGCAACATGCAACATGCAACATGCAACATGCAACATGCAACATGCAACATGCAACATGCAACATGCAACATGCAACATGCAACATGCAACATGCAACATGCAACATGCAACATGCAACATGCAACATGCAACATGCAACATGCAACATGCAACATGCAACATGCAACATGCAACATGCAACATGCAACATGCAACATGCAACATGCAACATGCAACATGCAACATGCAACATGCAACATGCAACATGCAACATGCAACATGCAACATGCAACATGCAACATGCAACATGCAACATGCAACATGCAACATGCAACATGCAACATGCAACATGCAACATGCAACATGCAACATGCAACATGCAACATGCAACATGCAACATGCAACATGCAACATGCAACATGCAACATGCAACATGCAACATGCAACATGCAACATGCAACATGCAACATGCAACATGCAACATGCAACATGCAACATGCAACATGCAACATGCAACATGCAACATGCAACATGCAACATGCAACATGCAACATGCAACATGCAACATGCAACATGCAACATGCAACATGCAACATGCAACATGCAACATGCAACATGCAACATGCAACATGCAACATGCAACATGCAACATGCAACATGCAACATGCAACATGCAACATGCAACATGCAACATGCAACATGCAACATGCAACATGCAACATGCAACATGCAACATGCAACATGCAACATGCAACATGCAACATGCAACATGCAACATGCAACATGCAACATGCAACATGCAACATGCAACATGCAACATGCAACATGCAACATGCAACATGCAACATGCAACATGCAACATGCAACATGCAACATGCAACATGCAACATGCAACATGCAACATGCAACATGCAACATGCAACATGCAACATGCAACATGCAACATGCAACATGCAACATGCAACATGCAACATGCAACATGCAACATGCAACATGCAACATGCAACATGCAACATGCAACATGCAACATGCAACATGCAACATGCAACATGCAACATGCAACATGCAACATGCAACATGCAACATGCAACATGCAACATGCAACATGCAACATGCAACATGCAACATGCAACATGCAACATGCAACATGCAACATGCAACATGCAACATGCAACATGCAACATGCAACATGCAACATGCAACATGCAACATGCAACATGCAACATGCAACATGCAACATGCAACATGCAACATGCAACATGCAACATGCAACATGCAACATGCAACATGCAACATGCAACATGCAACATGCAACATGCAACATGCAACATGCAACATGCAACATGCAACATGCAACATGCAACATGCAACATGCAACATGCAACATGCAACATGCAACATGCAACATGCAACATGCAACATGCAACATGCAACATGCAACATGCAACATGCAACATGCAACATGCAACATGCAACATGCAACATGCAACATGCAACATGCAACATGCAACATGCAACATGCAACATGCAACATGCAACATGCAACATGCAACATGCAACATGCAACATGCAACATGCAACATGCAACATGCAACATGCAACATGCAACATGCAACATGCAACATGCAACATGCAACATGCAACATGCAACATGCAACATGCAACATGCAACATGCAACATGCAACATGCAACATGCAACATGCAACATGCAACATGCAACATGCAACATGCAACATGCAACATGCAACATGCAACATGCAACATGCAACATGCAACATGCAACATGCAACATGCAACATGCAACATGCAACATGCAACATGCAACATGCAACATGCAACATGCAACATGCAACATGCAACATGCAACATGCAACATGCAACATGCAACATGCAACATGCAACATGCAACATGCAACATGCAACATGCAACATGCAACATGCAACATGCAACATGCAACATGCAACATGCAACATGCAACATGCAACATGCAACATGCAACATGCAACAACAAGCAACATGCAACATGCAACATGCAACATGCAACATGCAACATGCAACAAGCAACATGCAACATGCAACATGCAACATGCAACATGCAACATGCAACATGCAACATGCAACATGCAACATGCAACATGCAACATGCAACATGCAACATGCAACATGCAACATGCAACATGCAACATGCAACATGCAACATGCAACATGCAACATGCAACATGCAACATGCAACATGCAACATGCAACATGCAACATCACTGCAACATGCAACATGCAACATGCAACATGCAACATGCAACATGCAACATGCAACATGCAACATGCAACATGCAACATGCAACATGCAACATGCAACATGCAACATGCAACATGCAACATGCAACATGCAACATGCAACATGCAACATGCAACATGCAACATGCAACATGCAACATGCAACATGCAACATGCAACATGCAACATGCAACATGCAACATGCAACATGCAACATGCAACATGCAACATGCAACATGCAACATGCAACATGCAACATGCAACATGCAACATGCAACATGCAACATGCAACATGCAACATGCAACATGCAACATGCAACATGCAACATGCAACATGCAACATGCAACATGCAACATGCAACATGCAAAAAACTATCAAGATAGAAAAAACTATCATGATAGAAAAAACTATCATGATAGAAAAAACTATCATGATAGAAAAAAACTATCATGATAGAAAAAACTATCACGATAGTAAAAACTATCATGACAGAAAAAACTATCATGATAGAAAAAACTATCATGATAGAAAAAACTATCACGATAGAAAAAACTATCATGATAGAAAATACTATCACGATAGAAAAAACTATCACGATAGAAAAAACTATCATGACAGAAAAAACTATCATGATAGAAAAAACTATCATGATAGAAAAAAATATCATGATAGAAAAACTATCATGATAGAAAAAATTATCATGATGGAAAAAACTATCACGATAGAAAAAACTATCACGATAGAAAAAACTATCATGATAGAAAAAGCTATCATGATAGAAAAAACTATCATGATAGAAAAAACTATCATGATAGAAAAAACTATCATGATAGAAAAAACTATCATGATAGAAAAAACTATCACGATAGAAAAAACTATCATGATAGAAAAAACTATCATGATA
>CAWUEQ010000017.1:0-21672 GCA_963921185.1 Dasysyrphus tricinctus | reverse complement strand
TGTGCAAGTTGCATGTGCATGTTGCATGTGCAAGTTGCATGTGCAAGTTGCATGTGCAAGTTGCATGTGCAAGTGGCATGTGCAAGTTGCATGTGCAAGTTGCATGTGCAAGTTGCATGTGAAAGTTGCATGTGAAAGTTGCATATGCAAGTTGCATGTGCAAATTGCATGTGAAAATTGCAATTGCAAGTTGCATGTGCAAGTTGCATGTGCAAGTTGCATGTGCAAGTTGCATGTGCAAGTTGCATGTGAAAGTTGCATATGCAAAATGCATGTGCATGTGCATGTTGCATGTGCATGTTGCATATGCATGTAGTATGTGCAAGTTGCGTGTGCAAGTTGCGTGTGCAAGTTGCATGTGCATGTTGCATGTTGCATGTGCATGTGCATGTTGCATGTGCAAGTTGCATGTGCAAGTTTCATGTGCAAGTTGCATGTGCAAGTTGCATGTGCAAGTTGCATGTGCATGTTGCATGTGCATGTTGCATCTGCAAGTTACATGTGCATGTTGCATGTGCAAGTTGCATGTGCAAGTTGCATGTGCAAGTTGCATGTGCAAGTTGCATGTGCAAGTTGCATGTGCAAGTTGCATGTGCAAGTTGCATGTGCAAGTTGCATGTGCAAGTTGCATGTGCAAGTTGCATGTGCATGTTGCATGTGCATGTTGCATCTGCAAGTTACATGTGCATGTTGCATGTGCAAGTTACATGTGCATGTTGCATGTGCAAGTTGCATGTGCAAGTTGCATGTGCAAGTTGCATGTGCAAATTTCTTGTGCAAGTTGCATGTGCAAGTTGCATGTGCAAGTTGCATATGCAAAATGCATGTGCATGTGCATGTTGCATGTGCATGTTGCATATGCATGTAGTATGTGCAAGTTGCGTGTGCAAGTTGCGTGTGCAAGTTGCATGTGCATGTTGCATGTTGCATGTGCATGTGCATGTTGCATGTGCAAGTTGCATGTGCAAGTTTCATGTGCAAGTTGCATGTGCAAGTTGCATGTGCAAGTTGCATGTGCAAGTTGCATGTGCAAGTTGCATGTGCAAGTTGCATGTGCAAGTTGCATGTGCATGTTGCATGTGCATGTTGCATCTGCAAGTTACATGTGCATGTTGCATGTGCAAGTTGCATGTGCAAGTTGCATGTGCAAGTTGCATGTGCAAGTTGCATGTGCAAGTTGCATGTGCAAGTTGCATGTGCAAGTTGCATGTGCAAGTTGCATGTGAAAGTTGCATGTGAAAGTTGCATATGCAAGTTGTATGTGCAAATTGCATGTGAAAGTTGCAATTGCAAGTTGCATGTGCAAGTTGCATGTGCAAGTTGCATGTGCAAGTTGCATGTGAAAGTTGCATATGCAAGTTGCATGAGCAAATTGCATGTGAAAGTTGCAATTGCAAGTTGAATGTGAAAGTTGCATGTGTAAATTGCATGTGCAAGTTGCATGTGCAAGTTGCATGTGAAAGTTGCATGTGCAAGTTGCATGTGCAATTTTCATGTGCAAGTTGCATGTGCAAGTTGCATGTGCAAGTTGCATGTGCATGTTGCATGTGCAAGTTGCATGTGCAAGTTGCATCTGCATGTTGCATGTGCATGTTGCATGTGCAAGTTTCATGTGCAATTTTCATGTGCAAGTTGCATGTGCAAGTTGCATGTGCAAGTTGCATGTGCAAGTTGCATGTGCAAGTTGCATGTGCATGTTGCATGTGCATGTTGCATCTGCAAGTTACATGTGCATGTTGCATGTGCAAGTTGCATGTGCAAGTTGCATGTGCAAGTTGCATGTGCAAGTTGCATGTGCAAGTTGCATGTGCAAGTTGCATGTGCAAGTTGCATGTGCAAGTTGCATGTGCAAGTTGCATGTGAAAGTTGCATGTGAAAGTTGCATATGCAAGTTGCATGTGCAAATTGCATGATAAAGTTGCAATTGCAAGTTGCATGTGCAAGTTGCATGTGCAAGTTGCATGTGCAAGTTGCATGTGAAAGTTGCATATGCAAGTTGCATGAGCAAATTGCATGTGAAAGTTGCAATTGCAAGTTGAATGTGAAAGTTGCATGTGTAAATTGCATGTGCAAGTTGCATGTGCAAGTTGCATGTGAAAGTTGCATGTGCAAGTTGCATGTGCAAATTGCATGTGCATGTTGCATGTGCAAGTTGCATGTGCATGTTGCATGTGCATGTTGCATGTGCATGTTGCATGTGCAAGTTGCATGTGCAAGTTGCATGTGCAAGTTGCATGTGAAAGTTGCATGTGAAAGTTGCATATGCAAGTTGCATGTGCAAATTGCATGTGAAAGTTGCAATTGCAAGTTGCATGTGCAAGTTGCATGTGCAAGTTGCATGTGCAAGTTGCATGTGCAAGTTGCATGTGCAAGTTGAATGTGCAAGTTGCATGTGAAAGTTGCATGTGCAAGTTTCATGTGCAAGTTGCATGTGTAAGTTGCATGTGCAAGTTGCATATGCAAAATGCATGTGCATGTGTATGTTGCATGTGCATGTTGCATATGCATGTAGTATGTGCAAGTTGCGTGTGCAAGTTGCGTGTGCAAGTTGCATGTGCATGTTGCATGTGCATGTTGCATGTGCATGTTGCATCTGCAAGTGCATGTTGCATGTGCATGTTGCATGTTGCATGTGCAAGTTGCATGTGCAAGTTGCATGTAAAAGTTGCATGTTCAAGTTGCATGTGCAAATTGCATGTGCATGTTGCATGTGCATGTTGCATATGCAAGTTGCATGTTCATGTTGCATGTGCATGTAGCATGTGCAAGTTGCGTGTAAAAGATGCATGTGCAAGTTGCATGTGCAAGTTGCATGTGAATGTTGCATGTGCATGTTGCATATGCAAGTGTATGTTGCATGTGCATGTTGCATGTTGCATGTTGCATGTTGCATGTTGCATGTTGCATGTTGCATGTTGCATGTTGCATGTTGCATGTTGCATGTTGCATGTTGCATGTGCAAGTTGCATGTGCAAGTTGCATGTGAAGTTGCATGTGAAAATTGCATATGCAAGTTGCATGTGCAAGTTGCATGTGCAAGTTGCATGTGCAAGTTGCATGTGCAAGTATCATGTGAAAGTTGCATGTGCAAGTTGCATGTGCAATTTGCATGTGCAAGTTGCATGTGAAAGTTGCATGTGAAAATTGCATATGCAAGTTGCATGTGCAAGTTGCATGTGCATGTTGCATGTGCAAGTTGCATGTGCAAGTTGCATGTGAAAGTTGCATGTGAAAATTGCATATGCATGTAGCATGTGCAAGTTGCGTGTGCAAGATGCATGTGCAAGTTGCATGTGCAAGTTGCATGTGCATGTTGCATGTGCATGTTGCATCTGCAAGTGCATGTTGCATGTGCATTTTGCATGTTGCATGTTGCATGTTGCATGTGCAAGTTGCATGTGCAAGTTGCATGTACAAGTTGCATGTGAAAGTTGCATGTGCAATTTGCATGTGCAAGTTGCGTGTGAAAGTTGCATGTGCAAGTTGCATGTGCATGTTGCATGTTGCATGTTGCATGTTGCATGTTGCATGTTGCATGTTGCATGTTGCATGTTGCATGTTGCATGTTGCATGTTGCATGTTGCTTGTTGCATGTTGCATGTTTAATGTTGCATGTTGCATGTTGCATGTTGCATGTTGCATGTTGCATGTTGCATGTTGCATGTTGCATGTTGCATGTTGCATGTGCATGTAGCATGTGCAAGTTGCATGTGCATGTTGCATGTGCATGTTGCATCTGCAAGTGCATGTTGCATGTGCATGTGGCATGTGCAAGTTGCATGTGCAAGTTGCATGTTGCATGTTGCATGTTGCATGTTGCATGTTGCATGTTGCATGTTGCATGTTGCATGTTGCATGTTGCATGTTGCATGTTGCATGTTGCATGTTGCATGTTGCATGTTGCATGTTGCATGTTGCATGTTGCATGTTGCATGTTGCATGTTGCATGTTGCATGTTGCATGTTGCATGTTGCATGTTGCATGTTGCATGTTGCATGTTGCATGTTGCATGTTGCATGTTGCATGTTGCATGTTGCATGTTGCATGTTGCATGTTGCATGTTGCATGTTGCATGTTGCATGTTGCATGTTGCATGTTGCATGTTGCATGTTGCATGTTGCATGTTGCATGTTGCATGTTGCATGTTGCATGTTGCATGTTGCATGTTGCATGTTGCATGTGCATGTTGCATCTGCAAGTGCATGTTGCATGTGCATGTGGCATGTGCAAGTTGCATGTGCAAGTTGCATGTTGCATGTTGCATGTTGCATGTTGCATGTTGCATGTTGCATGTTGCATGTTGCATGTTGCATGTTGCATGTTGCATGTTGCATGTTGCATGTTGCATGTTGCATGTTGCATGTTGCATGTTGCATGTTGCATGTTGCATGTTGCATGTTGCATGTTGCATGTTGCATGTTGCATGTTGCATGTTGCATGTTGCATGTTGCATGTTGCATGTTGCATGTTGCATGTTGCATGTTGCATGTTGCATGTTGCATGTTGCATGTTGCATGTTGCATGTTGCATGTTGCATGTTGCATGTTGCATGTTGCATGTTGCATGTTGCATGTTGCATGTTGCATGTTGCATGTTGCATGTTGCATGTTGCATGTTGCATGTTGCATGTTGCATGTTGCATGTTGCATGTTGCATGTTGCATGTTGCATGTTGCATGTTGCATGTTGCATGTTGCATGTTGCATGTTGCATGTTGCATGTTGCATGTTGCATGTTGCATGTTGCATGTTGCATGTTGCATGTTGCATGTTGCAAGTTGCATGTGCAAGTTGCATGTGAAAGTTGCATATGCAAGTTGCATGAGCAAGTTGCATGTGCAAGTTGCATGTGCAAGATGCATGTGCAAGTTGCATGTGCAAGTTCCATTTGCAAGTTGCATATGCAAGTTGCATGTGCAAGTTGCATGTGAAAGTTGCATGTGCAAGTTGCATGTGCAAGTTGCGTGTGCAAGTTGCATGTGCAAGTTGCATGTGCAAGTTGCATGTGAAAAATGCATGTGCAAGTTGCATGTGAAAGTTGCATACGCAAGTCGCATGTTGCATGTTGCATGTTGCATGTTGCATGTTGCATGTTGCATGTTGCATGTTGCATGTTGCATGTTGCATGTTGCATGTTGCATGTTGCATGTTGCATGTTGCATGTTGCATGTTGCATGTTGCATGTTGCATGTTGCATGTTGCATGTTGCATGTTGCATGTTGCATGTTGCATGTTGCATGTTGCATGTTGCATGTTGCATGTTGCATGTTGCATGTTGCATGTTGCATGTTGCATGTTGCATGTTGCATGTTGCATGTTGCATGTTGCATGTTGCATGTTGCATGTTGCATGTTGCATGTTGCATGTTGCATGTTGCATGTTGCATGTTGCATGTTGCATGTTGCATGTTGCATGTTGCATGTTGCATGTTGCATGTTGCATGTTGCATGTTGCATGTTGCATGTTGCATGTTGCATGTTGCATGTTGCATGTTGCATGTTGCATGTTGCATGTTGCATGTTGCATGTTGCATGTTGCATGTTGCATGTTGCATGTTGCATGTTGCATGTTGCATGTTGCATGTTGCATGTTGCATGTTGCATGTTGCATGTTGCATGTTGCATGTTGCATGTTGCATGTTGCATGTTGCATGTTGCATGTTGCATGTTGCATGTTGCATGTTGCATGTTGCATGTTGCATGTTGCATGTTGCATGTTGCATGTTGCATGTTGCATGTTGCATGTTGCATGTTGCATGTTGCATGTTGCATGTTGCATGTTGCATGTTGCATGTTGCATGTTGCATGTTGCATGTTGCATGTTGCATGTTGCATGTTGCATGTTGCATGTTGCATGTTGCATGTTGCATGTTGCATGTTGCATGTTGCATGTTGCATGTTGCATGTTGCATGTTGCATGTTGCATGTTGCATGTTGCATGTTGCATGTTGCATGTTGCATGTTGCATGTTGCATGTTGCATGTTGCATGTTGCATGTTGCATGTTGCATGTTGCATGTTGCATGTTGCATGTTGCATGTTGCATGTTGCATGTTGCATGTTGCATGTTGCATGTTGCATGTTGCATGTTGCATGTTGCATGTTGCATGTTGCATGTTGCATGTTGCATGTTGCATGTTGCATGTTGCATGTTGCATGTTGCATGTTGCATGTTGCATGTTGCATGTTGCATGTTGCATGTTGCATGTTGCATGTTGCATGTTGCATGTTGCATGGTGCATGTTGCATGTTGCATGTTGCATGTTGCATGTTGCATGTTGCATGTTGGATGTTGCATGTTGGATGTTGCATGTTGCATGTTGCATGTTGCATGTTGCATGTTGCATGTTGCATGTTGCATGTTGCATGTTGCATGTTGCATGTTGCATGTTGCATGTTGCATGTTGCATGTTGCATGTTGCATGTTGCATGTTGCATGTTGCATGTTGCATGTTGCATGTTGCATGTTGCATGTTGCATGTTGCATGTTGCATGTTGCATGTTGCATGTTGCATGTTGCATGTTGCATGTTGCATGTTGCATGTTGCATGTTGCATGTTGCATGTTGCATGTTGCATGTTGCATGTTGCATGTTGCATGTTGCATGTTGCATGTTGCATGTTGCATGTTGCATGTTGCATGTTGCATGTTGCATGTTGCATGTTGCATGTTGCATGTTGCATGTTGCATGTTGCATGTTGCATGTTGCATGTTGCATGTTGCATGTTGCATGTTGCATGTTGCATGTTGCATGTTGCATGTTGCATGTTGCATGGTGCATGTTGCATGTTGCATGTTGCATGTTGCATGTTGCATGTTGCATGTTGCATGTTGCATGTTGCATGTTGCATTTGGCATGTTGCATGTTGCATGTTGCATGTTGCATGTTGCATGTTGCATGTTGCATGTTGCATGTTGCATGTTGCATGTTGCATGTTGCATGTTGCATGTTGCATGTTGCATGTTGCATGTTGCATGTTGCATGTTGCATGTTGCATGTTGCATGTTGCATGTTGCATGTTGCATGTTGCATGTTGCATGTTGCATGTTGCATGTTGCATGTTGCATGTTGCATGTTCCATGTTGGATGTTGGATGTTGGATGTTGGATGTTGTATGTTGCATGTTGCATGTTGCATGTTGCATGTTGCATGTTGCATGTTGCATGGTGCATGTTGCATGTTGCATGTTGCATGTTGCATGTTGCATGTTGCATGTTGCATGTTGCATGTTGCATGTTGCATGTTGCATGTTGCATGTTGCATGTTACATGTTGCATGTTGCATGTTGCATGTTGCATGTTGCATGTTGCATGTTGCATGTTGCATGTTGCATGTTGCATGTTGCATGTTGCATATTGCATGTTGCATGTTGCATGTTGCATGTTGCATGTTGCATGTTGCATGTTGCATGTTGCATGTTGGATGTTGGATGTTGGATGTTGTATGTTGCATGTTGCATGTTGCATGTTGCATGTTGCATGTTGCATGTTGCATGTTGCATGTTGCATGTTGCATGTTGCATGTTGCATGTTGCATGTTGCATGTTGCATGTTGCATGTTGCATGTTGCATGTTGCATGTTGCATGTTGCATGTTGCATGTTGCATGTTGCATGTTGCATGTTGCATGTTGCATGTTGCATGTTGCATGTATGAATTTTTGTCTTGCTTTAAGATAGTTTTAAGATGATGGAAAAATAAAAATGAATTTATATAAAAAAAAAAAAAAAAAAACATGCAACATGCAACATGCAACATGCAACATGCAACATGCAACATGCAACATGCAACATGCAACATGCAACATGCAACATGCAACATGCAACATGCAACATGCAACATGCAACATGCAACATGCAGCATGCAACATGCAACATGCAACATGCATAATGCAACATGCAACATGCAACATGCAACATGCAACATGCAACATGCAACATGCAACATGCAACATGCAACATGCAACATGCAACATGCAACATGCAACATTTAACATGCAACATGCAACATGCAACATGCAACATGCAACATGCAACATGCAACATGCAACATGCAACATGCAACATGCAACATGCAACATGCAACATGCAACATGCAACATGCAACATGCAACATGCAACATGCAACATGCAACATGCAACATGCAACATGCAACATGCAACATGCAACATGCAACATGCAACATGCAACATGCAACATGCAACATGCAACATGCAACATGCAACATGCAACATGCAACATGCAACATGCAACATGCAACATGCAACATGCAACATGCAACATGCAACATGCAACATGCAACATGCAACATGCAACATGCAACATGCAACATGCAACATGCAACATGCAACATGCAACATGCAACATGCAACATGCAACATGCAACATGCAACATGCAACATGCAACATGCAACATGCAACATGCAACATGCAACATGCAACATGCAACATGCAACATGCAACATGCAACATGCAACATGCAACATGCAACATGCAACATGCAACATGCAACATGCAACATGCAACATGCAACATGCAACATGCAACATGCAACATGCAACATGCAACATGCAACATGCAACATGCAACATGCAACATGCAACATGCAACATGCAACATGCAACATGCAACATGCAACATGCAACATGCAACATGCAACATGCAACATGCAACATGCAACATGCAACATGCAACATGCAACATGCAACATGCAACATGCAACATGCAACATGCAACATGCAACATGCAACATGCAACATGCAACATGCAACATGCAACATGCAACATGCAACATGCAACATGCAACATGCAACATGCAACATGCAACATGCAACATGCAACATGCAACATGCAACATGCAACATGCAACATGCAACATGCAACATGCAACATGCAACATGCAACATGCAACATGCAACATGCAACATGCAACATGCAACATGCAACATGCAACATGCAACATGCAACATGCAACATGCAACATGCAACATGCAACATGCAACATGCAACATGCAACATGCAACATGCAACATGCAACATGCAACATGCAACATGCAACATGCAACATGCAACATGCAACATGCAACATGCAACATGCAACATGCAACATGCAACATGCAACATGCAACATGCAACATGCAACATGCAACATGCAACATGCAACATGCAACATGCAACATGCAACATGCAACATGCAACATGCAACATGCAACATGCAACATGCAACATGCAACATGCAACATGCAACATGCAACATGCAACATGCAACATGCAACATGCAACATGCAACATGCAACATGCAACATGCAACATGCAACATGCAACATGCAACATGCAACATGCAACATGCAACATGCAACATGCAACATGCAACATGCAACATGCAACATGCAACATGCAACATGCAACATGCAACATGCAACATGCAACATGCAACATGCAACATGCAACATGCAACATGCAACATGCAACATGCAACATGCAACATGCAACATGCAACATGCAACATGCAACATGCAACATGCAACATGCAACATGCAACATGCAACATGCAACATGCAACATGCAACATGCAACATGCAACATGCAACATGCAACATGCAACATGCAACATGCAACATGCAACATGCAACATGCAACATGCAACATGCAACATGCAACATGCAACATGCAACATGCAACATGCAACATGCAACATGCAACATGCAACATGCAACATGCAACATGCAACATGCAACATGCAACATGCAACATGCAACATGCAACATGCAACATGCAACATGCAACATGCAACATGCAACATGCAACATGCAACATGCAACATGCAACATGCAACATGCAACATGCAACATGCAACATGCAACATGCAACATGCAACATGCAACATGCAACATGCAACATGCAACATGCAACATGCAACATGCAACATGCAACATGCAACATGCAACATGCAACATGCAACATGCAACATGCAACATGCAACATGCAACATGCAACATGCAACATGCAACATGCAACATGCAACATGCAACATGCAACATGCAACATGCAACATGCAACATGCAACATGCAACATGCAACATGCAACATGCAACATGCAACATGCAACATGCAACATGCAACATGCAACATGCAACATGCAACATGCAACATGCAACATGCAACATGCAACATGCAACATGCAACATGCAACATGCAACATGCAACATGCAACATGCAACATGCAACATGCAACATGCAACATGCAACATGCAACATGCAACATGCAACATGCAACATGCAACATGCAACATGCAACATGCAACATGCAACATGCAACATGCAACATGCAACATGCAACATGCAACATGCAACATGCAACATGCAACATGCAACATGCAACATGCAACATGCAACATGCAACATGCAACATGCAACATGCAACATGCAACATGCAACATGCAACATGCAACATGCAACATGCAACATGCAACATGCAACATGCAACATGCAACATGCAACATGCAACATGCAACATGCAACATGCAACATGCAACATGCAACATGCAACATGCAACATGCAACATGCAACATGCAACATGCAACATGCAACATGCAACATGCAACATGCAACATGCAACATGCAACATGCAACATGCAACATGCAACATGCAACATGCAACATGCAACATGCAACATGCAACATGCAACATGCAACATGCAACATGCAACATGCAACATGCAACATGCAACATGCAACATGCAACATGCAACATGCAACATGCAACATGCAACATGCAACATGCAACATGCAACATGCAACATGCAACATGCAACATGCAACATGCAACATGCAACATGCAACATGCAACATGCAACATGCAACATGCAACATGCAACATGCAACATGCAACATGCAACATGCAACATGCAACATGCAACATGCAACATGCAACATGCAACATGCAACATGCAACATGCAACATGCAACATGCAACATGCAACATGCAACATGCAACATGCAACATGCAACATGCAACATGCAACATGCAACATGCAACATGCAACATGCAACATGCAACATGCAACATGCAACATGCAACATGCAACATGCAACATGCAACATGCAACATGCAACATGCAACATGCAACATGCAACATGCAACATGCAACATGCAACATGCAACATGCAACATGCAACATGCAACATGCAACATGCAACATGCAACATGCAACATGCAACATGCAACATGCAACATGCAACATGCAACATGCAACATGCAACATGCAACATGCAACATGCAACATGCAACATGCAACATGCAACATGCAACATGCAACATGCAACATGCAACATGCAACATGCAACATGCAACATGCAACATGCAACATGCAACATGCAACATGCAACATGCAACATGCAACATGCAACATGCAACATGCAACATGCAACTTGCGTATGCAACTTTCACATGCAACTTGCACATGCATTTTTCACATGCAACTTGCACATGCAACTTGTACATGCAACTTGCACACGCAACTTGCACATGCAACTTGCACATGCAACTTTCACATGCAACTTGCATATGCAACTTGCACATGGAACTTGCACATGCAACTTGCACATGCATCTTGCACATGCAACTTGCACATGCAACTTGCTCATGCAACTTGCATATGCAACTTTCACATGCAACTTGCACATGCAACTTGCAACATGCAACATGCAACATGCAACATGCAACATGCAACATGCAACATGCAACATGCAACATGCAACATGCAACATGCAACATGCAACATGCAACATGCAACATGCAACATGCAACATGCAACATGCAACATGCAACATGCAACATGCAACATGCAACATGCAACATGCAACATGCAACATGCAACATGCAACATGCAACATGCAACATGCAACATGCAACATGCAACATGCAACATGCAACATGCAACATGCAACATGCAACATGCAACATGCAACATGCAACATGCAACATGCAACATGCAACATGCAACATGCAACATGCAACATGCAACATGCAACATGCAACATGCAACATGCAACTTGCACATGCAACTTGCACATGCCACATGCACATGCAACATGCACTTGCAGATGCAACATGCACATGCAACATGCAACATGCAACATGCAACATGCAACATGCAACATGCAACATGCAACATGCAACATGCAACATGCAACATGCAACATGCAACATGCAACATGCAACATGCAACATGCAACATGCAACATGCAACATGCAACATGCAACATGCAACATGCAACATGCAACATGCAACATGCAACATGCAACATGCAACATGCAACATGCAACATGCAACATGCAACATGCAACATGCAACATGCAACATGCAACATGCAACATGCAACATGCAACATGCAACATGCAACATGCAACATGCAACATGCAACATGCAACATGCAACATGCAACATGCAACATGCAACATGCAACATGCAACATGCAACATGCAACATGCAACATGCAACATGCAACATGCAACATGCAACTTGCACATGCAACTTGCACATGCCACATGCACATGCAACATGCACTTGCAGATGCAACATGCACATGCAACATGCACATGCAACTTGCACATGCTACATGCACATGCAACATGCAACATGCAACATGCAACATGCAACATGCAACATGCAACATGCAACATGCAACATGCAACATGCAACATGCAACATGCAACATTAAACATGCAACATGCAACAAGCAACATGCAACATGCAACATGCAACATGCAACATGCAACATGCAACATGCAACATGCAACATGCACATGCAACTTGCACATGCAACTTGCACACGCAACTTGCACATGCAAATTGCACATGCAACTTTCACATGCAACTTGTACATGCAACTTGCACATGCAACTTGCACATGCAACATGCAACATGCAACATGCAAAATGCACATGCAACATGCACTTGCAGATGCAACATGCACATGCAACATGCACATGCAACTTGCACATGCAACTTGCACATGCATCTTGCACACGCAACTTGCACATGCTACATGCATATGCAATTTTCACATGCAACTTTCACATGCAACTTGCACATGCAACTTGCACATGCAACATGCACATGCAACTTGCACATGCAACTTGCATATGCAATTTTCACATGCAACTTTCACATGCAACTTGCACATGCAAATTGCACATGCAACTTTCACATGCAACTTGTACATGCAATTTGCACATGCAACTTGCACATGCAACTTTCACATGCAACTTGCACATGCAACTTGCACATGCAACTTGCACATGCAACTTGCACTTGCAACTTGCATATGCAATTTTCACATGCAACTTTCACATGCAACTTGCACATGCAACTTGCACATGCAACATGCAACATGCAACATGCAACATGCAACATGCAACATGCAACATGCAACATGCAACATGCACATGCAACATACACTTGCATATGCAACATGCACATGCAACATGCACATGCAACTTGCACATGCAACTTGCACATGCATCTTTTACACGCAACTTGCACATGCTACATGCACATGCAACATGCACATGCAACTTGCATATGCAACATGCATATGCAACATGCACATGCAATTTGCACATGCAACTTGCACATGCAACTTTCACATGCAACTTGCACATGCAACTTGCACATGCAACATGCAACATGCACATGCAACATCCACTTGCAGATGCAACATGCACATGCAACATGCACATGCATGTTGCATGTTGCATGTTGCATGTTGCATGTTGCATGTTGCATGTTGCATGTTGCATGTTGCATGTTGCATGTTGCATGTTGCATGTTGCATGTTGCATGTTGCATGTTGCATGTTGCATGTTGCATGTTGCATGTTGCATGTTGCATGTTGCATGTTGCATGTTGCATGTTGCATGTTGCATGTTGCATGTTGCATGTTGCATGTTGCATGTTGCATGTTATATGTTGCATGTTGCATGTTGCATGTTGCATGTTGCATGTTGCATGTTGCATGTTGCATGTTGCATGTTGCATGTTGCATGTTGCATGTTGCATGTTGCATGTTGCATATTGCATGTTGCATGTTGCATGTTGCATGTTGCATGTTGCATGTTGCATGTTGCATGTTGCATGTTGCATGTTGCATGTTGCATGTTGCATGTTGCATGTTGCATGTTGCATGTTGCATGTTGCATGTTGCATGTTGCATGTTGCATGTTGCATGTTGCATGTTGCATGTTGCATGTTGCATGTTGCATGTTGCATGTTGCATGTTGCATGTTGCATGTTGCATGTTGCATGTTGCATGTTGCATGTTGCATGTTGCATGTTGCATGTTGCATGTTGCATGTTGCATGTTGCATGTTGCATGTTGCATGTTGCATGTCGCATGTTGCATGTTGCATGTTGCATGTTGCATGTTGCATGTTGCATGTTGCATGTTGCATGTTGCATGTTGCATGTTGCATGTTGCATGTTGCATGTTGCATGTTGCATGTTGCATGTTGCATGTTGCATGTTGCATGTTGCATGTTGCATGTTGCATGATGCATGTTGCATTATGCATGTTGCATGTTGCATGTTGCATGCTGCATGTTGCATGTTGCATGTTGCATGTTGCATGTTGCATGTTGCATGTTGCATGTTGCATGTTGCATGTTGCATGTTGCATGTTGCATGTTGCATGTTGCATGTTGCATGTTGCATGTTGCATGTTGCATGTTGCATGTTGCATGTTGCATGTTGCATGTTGCATGTTGCATGTTGCATGTTGCATGTTGCATGTTGCATGTTGCATGTTGCATGTTGCATGTTTTTTTTTTTTTTTTATATAAATTCATTTTTATTTTTCCATCATCTTAAAACTATCTTAAAGCTAGACAAAAATTCATAAAAACTAGCCTACTTATCAATATCTTACAACTAACTTACTGGCCCCATTCGGGCGCTCTAAGTTAAACTAATAACTTAATGCTAATGCCTTTCGGCCTAAGAACTATCTTAAAAGCTAGAATTCAATCCGGTTTTATTTTTCACCGAGAAGCGAGAAGAATTTATAAAAACTCGGTATCTTTATCTTTATTTTTTGTTTTATATTAAACTTACCAACTAAATAAAACTAAATTAAAACTAATTAAAACTAATTAAAACTAATTAAAACTAATTAAAACTAATTAGAACTAATTAAAACTACTATAAAACTACTTACAAACTACTTACAAACTAGAACAGCCACAGCAAGCATTTTCGGGTTTTTGTAATTTTTTTGTGTTTGTATTGGTTTTATATTTTTTTTTTGTGTTTTTATTGGTTTTATAATTTTTTTTTTTTTTTTTTTTTTTTTTTTTTTTTTTTTTTTTGGTGCCACCCTGACTGTCCCTGCTTAAAACTAACTACCTAAACCTATGTAAGTCGGCCATGGCATAGAAAAATGCATAGATACTTTTTAGATATCCGAATTAACTTCGTGTTCAGGTTTCAACCACCAGAACTGGTTCTCCTGCTTTACCCTGTCTCTTCGGTCCCTATCGGACACAGTCCTACTGAACCGAAGGTGCTCGGCTCCGTCTTGTGCGAGGACGTCTCGACTGTAAAGGAGCCGCCGATCCACAGTTCTACGGCCGACGTGGTAGATTAGCGGAACCGCCGCTCTATCCTGGATCAGCCCTCGACTGTCTAAATAGAGGAATGCATCGGGCGGAATAAAGCCGCTTAGACGCACACTCTCGTAATAGTCGTTTTTAGGGTAATAAGCCCCAAAAATTAAGCTGTTGGTCGAGGACATTGCTCTTGCAATGTGACCTCGAATAAGCTTCAGCAAGAAATTATCTATCCTGTTTATGTTGGCACCGTTGTCTAGAACCAGGTTGGAATAATAATGTTTGTACTCCGACTCTGGTGTTCTGTGTAATCCAAGGCAGCGTCTAAGACACTGCCTCTCAAACACCCGAATCTTTTCCATTTGAGATGGGGCAACGTTGAACCAAACCGGGCACCCATAGGCAATCATCGGCCGTATGAGGGCCATGTAGCAAATCACCTTCACCCTGCTGTCAAGCCGGCTGCTATAAAACAGCCGTTTCGTCAGGGCAAAAGCTCCCCTAGCCCTGGACAGAGCGGCATTTATATGTCTGTCGAAATATAAATACTGATCCATCCAGATGCCAAGGTACTTTACTACACTTTTACTCGCCAGTGGCTGTCCATTTGGCCCTACGATCACCAGCTTACGCCAGTTCTTTCTCGTATCCCTTGTGGCTCCACGCAACGGAGTCCTAAACAAGATAGTTTCTGATTTCTGAAAGTTGATTTTCAACTTCCAGTCATCGCAATATCGCTGAATCTTCTCGAAGTCACGCTGCAAAAGAATTCTGATGACCTCGACTTTTGGGGCTGTTCTGTACGCAATTAGATCGTCGGCATACGCAATTGCCTGAGTTAGACTACTTATCAGATCGCTGGTGTAAATGCTGAATAGAATCGGCGAGTTGACCGCTCCCTGCTGAAGACCATTTTTAATATTAAAGGTTGTGGCAGAAGTCACATTGCCACTCTTGACAACAAACTTTCTACCATTGAGCATATCATAAAGCATATATAATAGTGGTTTACTAATGCCAAGTCTGGTCAGCTTTAGATAAAGACCCTCTAGCCATACGGTGTCGAAGGCCTTCTCCAAATCAACCAGACAGGCACCCGTACACTGCTTTTTTGATTTGTTCCATTGGACATCAGAAACGAGTTTAGACGCGGCATGAATGGTGTCATGTCCCGCCTTAAAGCCGAACTGATTATCCGGTATGATATTATTGTCCTCTGCCCACTTAGACAGAGCTCTATTAATAACTTTTTCGAATACCTTGCTGATACTCGGGAGAAGACTTATCGACCGGAGATTCGCCGGGTTGGAGTTGTCCTTTCCCTTTTTCGGGAGAGGATGCACCACAGCTGTCTTCCACCGCACTGGATAATATGCATTATTCAGAGCGTTGTTAAACAGTGTGGTATAAATGTCTACAGCTTCTTGTGGTAAATGTCGAAGTACAACGTTGGATATGCCATCGACTCCTGCTGACTTCTTCTTCTTTAATGAATCGAAGATGAGCTGAAGTTCCACCTTCGTAATTAACAGGGAACTGGGCCCATTTCGCTCGGCGATTATGGCGTTTGCCAAATGATCTTCATTGAACCCGGTGAAACCGAGGTTCTCTGATCGCCATTGCGTGATGTCATTTCGAAGGTAGAAGTGGTGGAGCAAGGCTCTGTTCTCCAGGTCATGGTTCGGGCGAATACATGCATTCACCTTGTACACTTGCTGGAAAGCAGCCCCCACAGCCTCCACTTTCTCCTGCGGATCTTCGACAATAAAGAGGTCATCGTCCAAGACGGCGTCCTCTGGATCAATTCCTGCTGTCAGAAGTACGTCTCTGTTATCAGTCGTTCTCTGGAGCTTAAGACACGGAAGGTCGTTCTGATCATTCCTTCTAAATATTTTGTTAATTTGGGGAAACATACTCGGGTCGCTTGAATTAACAGCCCGAATTTTGTTGTCCCAATACAAATTAATCGACAACCGATAATTTTCCTTAATAAGCTGGTTGATGTTCTTGATCGAAGACTTCAGTGTCCTAATCTCCAGATCGTATGGGTCAGTAAACCGTCGGTACAAGAGTTTGAGTCTTGTCAGCAGTCCACTTTTTTGTCTGTGTAATGCGTCAATGGTCGCATTCCGGTACATGTCGGTTGCGTCCCGTTGTTTGTACTTTGGTATCGTTCTGTCCATTGTTCGTTTGATTGTCTCGTCCATTTGTTCAAGGTATTGGTCTATTTCGTTATTTGTCAAATTCCTGTCATTTGGTGGGGATATGTTATTCGAACTGATTTAGCTCGATAAGGCGTTGGTAAAGCGTGGCCAGCGCACCTTACTGTAATTGTAAGTATGCACAGGCACATACTCATCCAACTCCACGAGCTCGTTCGGAAGCTGTATTACGGCGGCGAGTCCGCAGTGGTCACTGTCGTACTCGATCGTTCGTAAACAGTTTCTTGGTCTTTGACCCACAGTGTCCGTAATTGTCAGTCTTGAGTCTATTAGCAATAGATCCAGATAGGCACCGCTTCTTGGAAACGATGGCCGATCCGTAGCCAGCAGGTCGACACGATATTCAGTGTTATATTGACTCATCCAATTAAAAAGATAAATACCTCTTGGATTCTGTATTTGATTTCCCCAATCAAGGTGTTTGGCATTCAAATCACCGGCCATGAGAAAGTAATTTTCTTCCAAGCTCAAGCGTAGACATTCGAAAAGTTTTTCAAGCTCTGTCATAAAGTCAGTTGGCTGAGGTGATTCCGGTGCATAAGCCGCGATCACATACATTCGCTTCCCCTGTTGGAGAGGAATGCACACGATGCACGCCTCTAGCAGCCGAAATCTGCGCAGATCACTATTATATATAACTTTATGATTAATGCCTTTTCGTATGAAGATTGCGACGCCCCCCCCTTGAGTGGAGTTGGGTCGATCTCTTCTAACGATATTGTAATTGTTGTTAGTCAACTTATGTTTCTGGTTCAGCTTAGTTTCGCTGGCCATAAACACATCTGGACTCTGGTCTTTCAACAATTGGAAAAGATTAGCTCTACGTTCGGTCCTAATCAGTGAATTTACATTCACAGCAAGGATCCTAAGAGGCCTCTCCGACAGCGCGCCTTTAACCTCTAATTTGCGTTAAGCTAGGCAAAACAGAGTAGATATAGTCTACCCTATTTGCCTGCTCCCTGATCTCTTTCTGAAGTCCTGTCAACTGACCTTGAATTGCCAGCAACATGCTTCTTATTTCGGCCTGAGCGTCCGGAGCCCTAGGCACGAGGGCCGGTTGGGCTGCCTTAGCTGCAGGCTGTACCGTGTTTCCCCTTCCTGCCGCCATTTGGGCGTAAGAAATTTGGGGATTGACGGGCGTTGTTGTGGGAGCACGCGTTGGGGGGCGTTTCTCAACTACTGTCTGCCTAGCCGCTTTATTAATACGTATTTGCTGAAAAGCTGAGCAACCCCGATAGTTAGCAGGGTGCCCCTCCTTTCCGCAAAGTGCACATTTAAGCTGGGTCATGTCTTCGACCCGTTCCTCTCCGAGCTTGCACTCTCCCTTAATGTGGCTCTCACCACACTTCACGCAGCGTGACTGCATTTCGCAGTTTGCTGCAGCGTGGCCGAACCTTTGGCAGCGCATGCATTGAAGCATGTCGCCGCGTCTCTTTAGTTTATCCCAAGTTACAACCTGGTAGTTGAGGACGGAGATACTCCTCAAACTATCCAGTTTGCTGCTGGGCGAAAGCTGAACCAGGAAGAACGGCAAAGACCGCTTCTCCCGTCTGGCTCTGACTGTGGTAAACGGCTTGACCCCGATAAACTCGAGATCGCCGCTCGCTTTTTCACGGAGCTCCTTATAGAGCACCTCTGGTTCCGTGCAGGAATCTATGCCCTTCAAGAGGACCGTTTGACATTTATCCACTTTGGGGGTAAAACTGAAGAACTCAGTTGTGGATTGTTTTAATAAGTTTTTAATAATTTTATGATCTGCCACTGTGAAGCAGTGAATAGCATGCCTATCTTTACTAAGTCTTTTTATAATAAAGTTTTGGCCTATAGCCGACTTACATAGGTCTATGGTCTCCTGCAATTCCATCTTATAGGTGTTGATGGGCGGCACCTTTTCTTTCTTGCTTTGGGGCGGCTGTGACTGCTGCTGGTGTACTTCCTGCTGCTCACTGCTCCGCTCCTGTTGTTTTTTGCTGCTGCTGCTGCTGCTGTTGTATCTGCTGCTGTTGTTTCTGCTGCTGTTTTTTTTTGTTGCCTCTGCTCCTTGGGCATGGGCTGCTGCTGTGGCTGCTGTATTGGCAGCTTTGTTTTTGGCTGCTGCTGTAGTTGCTGCTGCACTCCTTGTGGCAGCTGTGGTTGCAGTGGGTGCTGTTGCGCTTCCTTGTTTGGCGCCTGTGGTGCCTTTTTTTGCTCCCGCTCCAGCCTTTCTTTTTCCCGGCGAGCTTCTTGCTTGTTCTTTAGAGCTAGCACCAGTGTCGCAAGTTGGGCATTGAGGCGCACCATCTCTCCTTCGATGGCTCCAATTTGCTGACTGATTCGCTGCTCTTCATTTTCATTTTCCTTTTCAGGGCTGACGTGTATAGCATTTTGCGCCTCATCTTCTTCGTCTGAGGACGCCTCTGGAGTTGTGATGTCGATGCAGGTGTTGCTATCACCCGTAGTGTATAGCCCCTCTCCCCCTTCGGACATGTACTCAATTTGCTCCTCGTCGGAGGGCGAAGTATTAAGCTGTCGCTGTATATTTATTGCTGCTGATGCTTTTGCTGGCCACGACGCCCCTCTCCCCCCAGCTGGCAGCTCTGCTGGAGTGGTAGTAGAGCGCCGCTTTACCAAGTTCGGCGCGCATCGTATCTTCTTCCTCCTCTTGTTTTTTGTATCGGCTGTTGGTGCCGTTGCTGAACTTGCCGTTGTTGGTACGGCACTAGACGACGGTATGGCTGGTGGTGCCATCGCTTTCGTTGTTGTTGTTGGTGCTACTGCACTAGCTGTTGCTACGGCTGGTGGTGCCATAACTTGCTTCATTGTTGTTGTTGCTGCTGGAACACCTTTCGATGTCCCCGCCGTTTTGTATGGTTCTTTATGCCGCTTATCCCTCGCGATGATATTTTCTACCTCGCGATTATGAAAAAAAGCGGCTAAAATTTTTTTCCCCGACTGGGGCTCGAACCCACTACCTTCGGTTTCACGGTCCGCCACCTCTTCCTCTACGCTATTGACGCTATTGAAAATAGCTTGCTTGTAGCTTAACTTTTACTAGTCACTCCGATTTAATTACTTTAAATAAACTGGGAAGCCGAAAACGTGTTATCACCTCCACAGTACGAGATCGACTGTGCATGTTGCATGTTGCATGTTGCATGTTGCATGTTGCATGTTGCATGTTGCATGTTGCATGTTGCATGTTGCATGTTGCATGTTGCATGTTGCATGTTGCATGTTGCATGTTGCATGTTGCATGTTGCATGTTGCATGTTGCATGTTGCATGTTGCATGTTGCATGTTGCATGTTGCATGTTGCATGTTGCATGTTGCATGTTGCATGTTGCATGTTGCATGTTGCATGTTGCATGTTGCATGTTGCATGTTGCATGTTGCATGTTGCATGTTGCATGTTGCATGTTGCATGTTGCATGTTGCATGTTGCATGTTGCATGTTGCATGTTGCATGTTGCATGTTGCATGTTGCATGTTGCATGTTGCATGTTGCATGTTGCATGTTGCATGTTGCATGTTGCATGTTGCATGTTGCATGTTGCATGTTGCATGTTGCATGTTGCATGTTGCATGTTGCATGTTGCATGTTGCATGTTGCATGTTGCATGTTGCATGTTGCATGTTGCATGCTGCATGTTGCATGTTGCATGTGCATATTGCATGTGCATGTTGCATGTGCATGTTGCATGTGCATGTTGCATGTGCATGTTGCATGTGCATGTTGCATGTTGCATGTTGCATGTTTCATGTGCATGTTGCATGTGCATGTTGCATGTGCATGTTGCATGTGCATGTTGCATGTGCATGTTGCATGTGCATGTTGCATGTGCATGTTGCATGTGCATGTTGCATGTGC
>CAWUEQ010000016.1:0-86000 GCA_963921185.1 Dasysyrphus tricinctus | reverse complement strand
GAATATTTCCTAAACCAGACGATGAAACAAAAATTGGCTTCCATGTATCGATTGGGTGCGAATAGACCTTTCCAAAAATGTATGTCATGATTTATTTCATTGACTTTTAAGAAAAAAGCTTTTTTTAAAAAAACGGTAAGGGGGTAGTCCATGCTTTTTCTTGAAATCCATGAAAAAATTTGGTGATGAAATTTTTACATTTTTGGAAAGGTGTGTTAATTTCCTATTCAGCACTGAAAACCGCAACAATTTTGAAAGCTCCGTTCATTAGATATTCGCATATAACGGATTGCGTTGAAACTGCATAGAAAATACTTTGAGTGCAAATATCTAATGAACTAGGCGTTGCAAAAGCTTTTGGTTTTCAGTAACGGATAGGTTTAGAATAGACAAATTAGAAACTGAAAACCGAAACCATTTGGAAGGCCTTATCGCGAAAATATATCTATCCAAAGACATTTTCAGGCTAACAAATCAAACAACGCAAAAAATAAAATATCACTTTGGAAGCGTATATTTTGAGAACCCGGTATCATAGAAGGGTGTGGTTTTCGGTTCTGAAAAGTCCTGGGAAATCCCTATCCAAATTTTGCTCTTTTTTCTTTTTATGATTCTTGGTTTAGGAATTATCACCATCCAAAGACATTAAGGTAGGTAGTTTTTGACAGAAAATCAGTAAAATCACTTTAGATGCGAATATTTCCTAAACCAGACGATGAAACAAAAATTGGCTTCCATGTATCGATTGGGTGCGAATAGACCTTTCCAAAAATGTATGTCATGATTTATTTCATTGACTTTTAAGAAAAAAGCTTTTTTTAAAAAAACGGTAAGGGGGTAGTCCATGCTTTTTTTTGAAATCCATGAAAAAATTTCGTGATGAAATTTTTACATTTTTGGAAAGGTGTGTTAATTTCCTATTCAGCACTGAAAACCGCAACAATCTTGAAAGCTCCGTTCGTTAGATATTCGCATATAACGGATTGCGTTGAAACTGCATAGAAAATACTTTGAGTGCAAATATCTAATGAACTAGGCGTTGCAAAAGCTTTTGGTTTTCAGTAACGGATAGGTTTAGAATAGACAAATTAGAAACTGAAAACCGAAACCATTTGGAAGGCCTTATCGCGAAAATATATCTATCCAAAGACATTTTCAGGCTAACAAATCAAACAACGCAAAAAATAAAATATCACTTTGGAAGCGTATATTTTGAGAACCCGGTATCATAGAAGAGTGTGGTTTTCGGTTCTGAAAAGTCCTGGGAAATCCCTATCCAAATTTTGCTCTTTTTTCTTTTTATTATGCTTGGTTTAGGAATTATCACCATCCAAAGACATTAAGGTAGGTAGTTTTTGGCAGAAAATCAGTAAAATCACTTTAGATGCGAATATTTCCTAAACCAGACGATGAAAAAAAAATTGGCTTCCATGTATCGATTGGGTGCGAATAGACCTTTCCAAAAATGTATGTCATGATTTATTTCATTGACTTTTAAGAAAAAAGCTTTTTTTAAAAAAACGGTAAGGGAGTAGTCCATGCTTTTTTTTGAAATCCATGAAAAAATTTCGTGATGAAATTTTTACATTTTCGGAAAGGTGTGTTAATTTCCTATTCAGCACTGAAAACCGCAACAATTTTGAAAGCTCCGTTCATTAGATATTCGCATATAACGGATTGCGTTGAAACTGCATAGAAAATACTTTGAGTGCAAATATCTAATGAACTAGGCGTTGCAAAAGCTTTTGGTTTTCAGTAACGGATAGGTTTAGAATAGACAAATTAGAAACTGAAAACCATTTGGAAGGCCTTATCGGGAAAATATATCTATCCAAAGACATTTTCAGGCTAACAAATCAAACAACGCAAAAAATAAAATATCACTTTGGAAGCGTATATTTTGAGAACCCGGTATCATAGAAGAGTGCGGTTTTTGGTTCTGAAAAGTCCTGGGAAATCCCTATCCAAATTTTGCTCTTTTTTCTTTTTATGATTCTTGGTTTAGGAATTATCACCATCCAAAGACATTAAGGTAGGTAGTTTTTGGCAGAAAATCAGTAAAATCACTTTAGATGCGAATATTTCCTAAACCAGACGATGAAAAAAAAATTGGCTTCCATGTATCGATTGGGTGCGAATAGACCTTTCCAAAAATGTATGTCATGATTTATTTCATTGACTTTTAAGAAAAAAGCTTTTTTTAAAAAAACGGTAAGGGGGTAGTCCATGCTTTTTTTTTGAAATCCATGAAAAAATTTCGTGATGAAATTTTTACATTTTTGGAAAGGTGTGTTAATTTCCTATTCAGCACTGAAAACCGCAACAATTTTGAAAGCTCCGTTCATTAGATATTCGCATATAACGGATTGCGTTTAAACTGCATAGAAAATACTTTGAGTGCAAATATCTAATGAACTAGGCGTTGCAAAAGCTTTTGGTTTTCAGTAACGGATAGGTTTAGAATAGACAAATTAGAAACTGAAAACCGAAACCATTTGGAAGGCCTTATCGCGAAAATATATCTATCCAAAGACATTTTCAGGCTAACAAATCAAACAACGCAAAAAATAAAATATCACTTTGGAAGCGTATATTTTGAGAACCCGGTATCATAGAAGGGTGTGGTTTTCAGTTCCTGGGAAATCCCTATCCAAATTTTGCTCTTTTTTCTTTTTATGATTCTTGGTTTAGGAATTATCACCATCCAAAGACATTAAGTAGGTAGTTTTTGGCAGAAAATCAGTAAAATCACTTTAGATGCGAATATTTCCTAAACCAGACGATGAAAAAAAAATTGGCTTCCATGTATCGATTGGGTGCGAATAGACCTTTCCAAAAATGTATGTCATGATTTATTTCATTGACTTTTAAGAAAAAAGCTTTTTTTAAAAAAACGGTAAGGGTGTAGTCCATGCTTTTTTTTGAAATCCATGAAAAAATTTCGTGATGAAATTTTTACATTTTTGGAAAGGTGTGTTAATTTCCTATTCAGCACTGAAAACCTTAACAATTTTGAAAGCTCCGTTCATTAGATATTCGCATATAACGGATTGCGTTGAAACTGCATAGAAAATACTTTGAGTGCAAATATCTAATGAACTAGGCGTTGCAAAAGCTTTTGGTTTTCAGTAACGGATAGGTTTAGAATAGACAAATTAGAAACTGAAAACCGAAACCATTTGGAAGGCCTTATCGCGAAAATATATCTATCCAAAGACATTTTCAGGCTAACAAATCAAACAACGCAAAAAATAAAATATCACTTTGGAAGCGTATATTTTGAGAACCCGGTATCATAGAAGGGTGTGGTTTTCGGTTCTGAAAAGTCCTGGGAAATCCCTATCCAAATTTTGCTCTTTTTTCTTTTTATGATGCTTGGTTTAGGAATTATCACCATCCAAAAACATTAAGGTAGGTAGTTTTTGGCAGAAAATCAGTAAAATCACTTTAGATGCGAATATTTCCTAAACCAGACGATGAAAAAAAAATTGGCTTCCATGTATCGATTGGGTGCGAATAGACCTTTCCAAAAATGTATGTCATGATTTATTTCATTGACTTTTAAGAAAAAAGCTTTTTTTAAAAAAACGGTAAGGGGGTAGTCCATGCTTTTTTTTGAAATCCATGAAAAAATTTCGTGATGAAATTTTTACATTTTTGGAAAGGTGTGTTAATTTCCTATTCAGCACTGGAAACCGCAACAATCTTGAAAGCTCCGTTCGTTAGATATTCGCATATAACGGATTGCGTTGAAACTGCATATAAAATACTTTGAGTGCAAATATCTAATGAACTAGGCGTTGCAAAAGCTTTTGGTTTTCAGTAACGGATAGGTTTAGAATAGACAAATTAGAAACTGAAAAACGAAACCATTTGGAAGGCCTTATGGCGAAAATATATCTATCCAAAGACATTTTCAGGCTAACAAATCAAACAACGCAAAAAATAAAATATCACTTTGGAAGCGTATATTTTGAGAACCCGGTATCATAGAAGAGTGTGGTTTTCGGTTCTGAAAAGTCCTGGGAAATCCCTATCCAAATTTTGCTCTTTTTTCTTTTTATGATGCTTGGTTTAGGAATTATCACCATCCAAAGACATTAAGGTAGGTAGTTTTTGGCAGAAAATCAGTAAAATCACTTTAGATGCGAATATTTCCTAAACCAGACGATGAAAAAAAAATTGGCTTCCATGTATCGATTGGGTGCGAATAGACCTTTCCAAAAATGTATGTCATGATTTATTTCATTGACTTTTAAGAAAAAAGCTTTTTTTAAAAAAACGGTAAGGGGGTAGTCCATGCTTTTTTTTGAAATCCATGAAAAAATTTCGTGATGAAATTTTTACATTTTTGGAAAGGTGTGTTAATTTCCTATTCAGCACTGAAAACCGCAACAATTTTGAAAGCTCCGTTCATTAGATATTCGCATATAACGGATTGCGTTGAAACTGCATAGAAAATACTTTGAGTGCAAATATCTAATGAACTAGGCGTTGCAAAAGCTTTTGGTTTTCAGTAACGGATAGGTTTAGAATAAACAAATTAGAAACTGAAAACTGAAACCATTTGGAAGGCCTTATCGCGAAAATATATCTATCCAAAGACATTTTCAGGCTAACAAATCAAACAACGCAAAAAATAAAATATCACTTTGGAAGCGTATATTTTGAGAACCCAGTATCATAGAAGGGTGTGGTTTTCGGTTCTGAAAAGTCCTGGGAAATCCCTATTCAAATTTTGCTCTTTTTTCTTTTTATGATGCTTGGTTAAGGAACTATCACCATCCAAAGACATTAAGGTAGGTAGTTTTTGGCAGAAAATCAGTAAAATCACTTTAGATGCGAATATTTCCTAAACCAGACGATGAAAAAAAATTGGCTTCCATGTATCGATTGGGTGCGAATAGACCTTTCCAAAAATGTATGTCATGACTTATTTCATTGACTTTTAAGAAAAAAGCTTTTTTTAAAAAAACGGTAAGGTGGTAGTCCATGCTTTTTTTTGAAATCCATGAAAAAATTTCGTGATGAAATTTTTACATTTTCAAAAAGGTGTGTTAATTTCCTATTCAGCACTGAAAACCGCAACAATTTTGAAAGCTCCGTTCATTAGATATTCGCATATAACGGATTGCGTTGAAACTGCATAGAAAATACTTTGAGTGCAAATATCTAATGAACTAGGCGTTGCAAAAGCTTTTGGTTTTCAGTAACGGATAGGTTTAGAATAGACAAATTAGAAACTGAAAACCATTTGGAAGGCCTTATGGCGAAAATATATCTATCCAAAGACATTTTCAGGCTAACAAATCAAACAACGCAAAAAATAAAATATCACTTTGGAAGCGTATATTTTGAGAACCCGGTATCATAGAAGAGTGCGGTTTTTGGTTCTGAAAAGTCCTGGGAAATCCCTATCCAAATTTTGCTCTTTTTTCTTTTTATGATTCTTGGTTTAGGAATTATCACCATCCAAAGACATTAAGGTAGGTAGTTTTTGGCAGAAAATCAGTAAAATCACTTTAGATGCGAATATTTCCTAAACCAGACGATGAAAAAAAAATTGGCTTCCATGTATCGATTGGGTGCGAATAGACCTTTCCAAAAATGTATGTCATGATTTATTTCATTGACTTTTAAGAAAAAAGCTTTTTTTAAAAAAACGGTAAGGGGGTAGTCCATGCTTTTTTTTGAAATCCATGAAAAAATTTCGTGATGAAATTTTTACATTTTTGGAAAGGTGTGTTAATTTCCTATTCAGCACTGAAAACCGCAACAATTTTGAAAGCTCCGTTCATTAGATATTCGCATATAACGGATTGCGTTTAAACTGCATAGAAAATACTTTGAGTGCAAATATCTAATGAACTAGGCGTTGCAAAAGCTTTTGGTTTTCAGTAACGGATAGGTTTAGAATAGACAAATTAGAAACTGAAAACCGAAACCATTTGGAAGGCCTTATCGCGAAAATATATCTATCCAAAGACATTTTCAGGCTAACAAATCAAACAACGCAAAAAATAAAATATCACTTTGGAAGCGTATATTTTGAGAACCCGGTATCATAGAAGGGTGTGGTTTTCAGTTCCTGGGAAATCCCTATCCAAATTTTGCTCTTTTTTCTTTTTATGATTCTTGGTTTAGGAATTATCACCATCCAAAGACATTAAGTAGGTAGTTTTTGGCAGAAAATCAGTAAAATCACTTTAGATGCGAATATTTCCTAAACCAGACGATGAAAAAAAAATTGGCTTCCATGTATCGATTGGGTGCGAATAGACCTTTCCAAAAATGTATGTCATGATTTATTTCATTGACTTTTAAGAAAAAAGCTTTTTTTAAAAAAAACGGTAAGGGTGTAGTCCATGCTTTTTTTTGAAATCCATGAAAAAATTTCGTGATGAAATTTTTACATTTTTGGAAAGGTGTGTTAATTTCCTATTCAGCACTGAAAACCTTAACAATTTTGAAAGCTCCGTTCATTAGATATTCGCATATAACGGATTGCGTTGAAACTGCATAGAAAATACTTTGAGTGCAAATATCTAATGAACTAGGCGTTGCAAAAGCTTTTGGTTTTCAGTAACGGATAGGTTTAGAATAGACAAATTAGAAACTGAAAACCGAAACCATTTGGAAGGCCTTATCGCGAAAATATATCTATCCAAAGACATTTTCAGGCTAACAAATCAAACAACGCAAAAAATAAAATATCACTTTGGAAGCGTATATTTTGAGAACCCGGTATCATAGAAGGGTGTGGTTTTCGGTTCTGAAAAGTCCTGGGAAATCCCTATCCAAATTTTGCTCTTTTTTCTTTTTATGATGCTTGGTTTAGGAATTATCACCATCCAAAGACATTAAGGTAGGTAGTTTTTGGCAGAAAATCAGTAAAATCACTTTAGATGCGAATATTTCCTAAACCAGACGATGAAAAAAAAATTGGCTTCCATGTATCGATTGGGTGCGAATAGACCTTTCCAAAAATGTATGTCATGATTTATTTTATTTACTTTTAAGAAAAAAGCTTTTTTTAAAAAAACGGTAAGGGGGTAGTCCATGCTTTTTTTTTGAAATCCATGAAAAAATTTCGTGATGAAATTTTTACATTTTTGGAAAGGTGTGTTAATTTCCTATTCAGCACTGAAAACCGCAACAATTTTGAAAGCTCCGTTCATTAGATATTCGCATATAACGGATTGCGTTGAAACTGCATAGAAAATACTTTGAGTGCAAATATCTAATGAACTAGGCGTTGCAAAAGCTTTTGGTTTTCAGTAACGGATAGGTTTAGAATAGACAAATTAGAAACTGAAAACCGAAACCATTTGGAAGGCCTTATCGCGAAAATATATCTATCCAAAGACATTTTCAGGCTAACAAATCAAACAACGCAAAAAATAAAATATCACTTTGGAAGCGTATATTTTGAGAACGCGGTATCATAGAAGAGTGTGGTTTTCGGTTCTGAAAAGTCCTGGGAAATCCCTATCCAAATTTTGCTCTTTTTTCTTTTTATGATTCTTGGTTTAGGAATTATCACCATCCAAAGACATTAAGGTAGGTAGTTTTTGGCAGAAAATCAGTAAAATCACTTTAGATGCGAATATTTCCTAAACCAGACGATGAAAAAAAAATTGGCTTCCATGTATCGATTGGGTGCGAATAGACCTTTCCAAAAATGTATGTCATGATTTATTTCATTGACTTTTAAGAAAAAAGCTTTTTTTAAAAAAAACGGTAAGGGGGTAGTCCATGCTTTTTTTTTGAAATCCATGAAAAAATTTCGTGATGAAATTTTTACATTTTTGGAAAGGTGTGTTAATTTCCTATTCAGCACTGAAAACCGCAACAATTTTGAAAGCTCCGTTCATTAGATATTCGCATATAACGGATTGCGTTGAAACTGCATAGAAAATACTTTGAGTGCAAATATCTAATGAACTAGGCGTTGCAAAAGCGTTTGGTTTTCAGTAACGGATAGGTTTAGAATAGACAAATTAGAAACTGAAAACCGAAACCATTTGGAAGGCCTTATCGCGAAAATATATCTATCCAAAGACATTTTCAGGCTAACAAATCAAACAACGCAAAAAATAAAATATCACTTTGGAAGCGTATATTTTGAGAATCCGGTATCATAGAAGGGTGTGGTTTTCGGTTCTGAAAAGTCCTGGGAAATCCCTATCCAAATTTTTCTCTTTTTTCTTTTTATGATGCTTGGTTTAGGAATTATCACCATCCAAAAACATTAAGGTAGGTAGTTTTTGGCAGAAAATCAGTAAAATCACTTTAGATGCGAATATTTCCTAAACCAGACGATGAAAAAAAAATTGGCTTCCATGTATCGATTGGGTGCGAATAGACCTTTCCAAAAATGTATGTCATGATTTATTTCATTGACTTTTAAGAAAAAAGCTTTTTTTAAAAAAACGGTAAGGGGGTAGTCCATGCTTTTTTTTGAAATCCATGAAAAAATTTCGTGATGAAATTTTTACATTTTTGGAAAGGTGTGTTAATTTCCTATTCAGCACTGAAAACCGCAACAATTTTGAAAGCTCCGTTCATTAGATATTCGCATATAACGGATTGCGTTGAAACTGCAAAGAAAATACTTTGAGTGCAAATATCTAATGAACTAGGCGTTGCAAAAGCTTTTGGTTTTCAGTAACGGATAGGTTTAGAATAGACAAATTAGAAACTGAAAACCGAAACCATTTGGAAGGCCTTATCGCGAAAATATATCTATCCAAAGACATTTTCAGGCTAACAAATCAAACAACGCAAAAAATAAAATATCACTTTGGAAGCGTATATTTTGAGAACCCGGTATCATAGAAGGGTGTGGTTTTCGGTTCTGAAAAGTCCTGAGAAATCCCTATCCAAATTTTGCTCTTTTTTCTTTTTATGATTCTTGGTTTAGGAATTATCACCATCCAAAGACATTAAGGTAGGTAGTTTTTGGCAGAAAATCAGTAAAATCACTTTAGATGCGAATATTTCCTAAACCAGACGATGAAAAAAAAATTGGCTTCCATGTATCGATTGGGTGCGAATAGACCTTTCCAAAAATGTATGTCATGATTTATTTCATTGACTTTAAAGAAAAAAGCTTTTTTTAGAAAAACGGTAAGGGGGTAGTCCATGCTTTTTTTTGAAATCCATGAAAAAATTTCGTGATGAAATTTTTACATTTTTGGAAAGGTGTGTTAATTTCCTATTCAGCACTGAAAACCGCAACAATTTTGAAAGCTCCGTTCATTAGATATTCGCATATAACGGATTGCGTTGAAACTGCATAGAAAATACTTTGAGTGCAAATATCTAATGAACTAGGCGTTGCAAAAGCTTTTGGTTTTCAGTAACGGATAGGTTTAGAATAGACAAATTAGAAACTGAAAACCGAAACCATTTGGAAGGCCTTATCGCGAAAATATATCTATCCAAAGACATTTTCAGGCTAACAAATCAAACAACGCAAAAAATAAAATATCACTTTGGAAGCGTATATTTTGAGAACCCGGTATCATAGAAGGGTGTGGTTTTCGGTTCTGAAAAGTCCTGAGAAATCCCTATCCAAATTTTGCTCTTTTTTCTTTTTATGATTCTTGGTTTAGGAATTATCACCATCCAAAGACATTAAGGTAGGTAGTTTTTGGCAGAAAATCAGTAAAATCACTTTAGATGCGAATATTTCCTAAACCAGACGATGAAAAAAAAATTGGCTTCCATGTATCGATTGGGTGCGAATAGACCTTTCCAAAAATGTATGTCATGATTTATTTCATTGACTTTAAAGAAAAAAGCTTTTTTTAGAAAAACGGTAAGGGGGTAGTCCATGCTTTTTTTTGAAATCCATGAAAAAATTTCGTGATGAAATTTTTACATTTTTGGAAAGGTGTGTTAATTTCCTATTCAGCACTGGAAACCGCAACAATCTTGAAAGCTCCGTTCGTTAGATATTCGCATATAACGGATTGCGTTGAAACTGCATATAAAATACTTTGAGTGCAAATATCTAATGAACTAGGCGTTGCAAAAGCTTTTGGTTTTCAGTAACGGATAGGTTTAGAATAGACAAATTAGAAACTGAAAAACGAAACCATTTGGAAGGCCTTATTGCGAAAATATATCTATCCAAAGACATTTTCAGGCTAACAAATCAAACAACGCAAAAAATAAAATATCACTTTGGAAGCGTATATTTTGAGAACCCGGTATCATAGAAGAGTGTGGTTTTCGGTTCTGAAAAGTCCTGGGAAATCCCTATCCAAATTTTGCTCTTTTTTCTTTTTATGATGCTTGGTTTAGGAATTATCACCATCCAAAGACATTAAGGTAGGTAGTTTTTGGCAGAAAATCAGTAAAATCACTTTAGATGCGAATATTTCCTAAACCAGACGATGAAAAAAAAATTGGCTTCCATGTATCGATTGGGTGCGAATAGACCTTTCCAAAAATGTATGTCATGATTTATTTCATTGACTTTTAAGAAAAAAGCTTTTTTTAAAAAAACGGTAAGGGGGTAGTCCATGCTTTTTTTTGAAATCCATGAAAAAATTTCGTGATGAAATTTTTACATTTTTGGAAAGGTGTGTTAATTTCCTATTCAGCACTGAAAACCGCAACAATTTTGAAAGCTCCGTTCATTAGATATTCGCATATAACGGATTGCGTTGAAACTGCATAGAAAATACTTTGAGTGCAAATATCTAATGAACTAGGCGTTGCAAAAGCTTTTGGTTTTCAGTAACGGATAGGTTTAGAATAAACAAATTAGAAACTGAAAACTGAAACCATTTGGAAGGCCTTATCGCGAAAATATATCTATCCAAAGACATTTTCAGGCTAACAAATCAAACAACGCAAAAAATAAAATATCACTTTGGAAGCGTATATTTTGAGAACCCAGTATCATAGAAGGGTGTGGTTTTCGGTTCTGAAAAGTCCTGGGAAATCCCTATTCAAATTTTGCTCTTTTTTCTTTTTATGATGCTTGGTTAAGGAACTATCACCATCCAAAGACATTAAGGTAGGTAGTTTTTGGCAGAAAATCAGTAAAATCACTTTAGATGCGAATATTTCCTAAACCAGACGATGAAAAAAAATTGGCTTCCATGTATCGATTGGGTGCGAATAGACCTTTCCAAAAATGTATGTCATGATTTATTTCATTGACTTTTAAGAAAAAAGCTTTTTTTAAAAAAACGGTAAGGGGGTAGTCCATGCTTTTTTTTGAAATCCATGAAAAAATTTCGTGATGAAATTTTTACATTTTCGGAAAGGTGTGTTAATTTCCTATTCAGCACTGAAAACCGCAACAATTTTGAAAGCTCCGTTCATTAGATATTCGCATATAACGGATTGCGTTGAAACTGCATAGAAAATACTTTGAGTGCAAATATCTAATGAACTAGGCGTTGCAAAAGCTTTTGGTTTTCAGTAACGGATAGGTTTAGAATAGACAAATTAGAAACTGAAAACCGAAACCATTTGGAAGGCCTTATCGCGAAAATATATCTATCCAAAGACATTTTCAGGCTAACAAATCAAACAACGCAAAAAATAAAATATCACTTTGGAAGCGTATATTTTGAGAACCCGGTATCATAGAAGGGTGTGGTTTTCAGTTCCTGGGAAATCCCTATCCAAATTTTGCTCTTTTTTCTTTTTATGATTCTTGGTTTAGGAATTATCACCATCCAAAGACATTAAGTAGGTAGTTTTTGGCAGAAAATCAGTAAAATCACTTTAGATGCGAATATTTCCTAAACCAGACGATGAAAAAAAAATTGGCTTCCATGTATCGATTGGGTGCGAATAGACCTTTCCAAAAATGTATGTCATGATTTATTTCATTGACTTTTAAGAAAAAAGCTTTTTTTAAAAAAACGGTAAGGGTGTAGTCCATGCTTTTTTTTGAAATCCATGAAAAAATTTCGTGATGAAATTTTTACATTTTTGGAAAGGTGTGTTAATTTCCTATTCAGCACTGAAAACCTTAACAATTTTGAAAGCTCCGTTCATTAGATATTCGCATATAACGGATTGCGTTGAAACTGCATAGAAAATACTTTGAGTGCAAATATCTAATGAACTAGGCGTTGCAAAAGCTTTTGGTTTTCAGTAACGGATAGGTTTAGAATAGACAAATTAGAAACTGAAAACCGAAACCATTTGGAAGGCCTTATCGCGAAAATATATCTATCCAAAGACATTTTCAGGCTAACAAATCAAACAACGCAAAAAATAAAATATCACTTTGGAAGCGTATATTTTGAGAACCCGGTATCATAGAAGGGTGTGGTTTTCGGTTCTGAAAAGTCCTGGGAAATCCCTATCCAAATTTTGCTCTTTTTTCTTTTTATGATGCTTGGTTTAGGAATTATCACCATCCAAAGACATTAAGGTAGGTAGTTTTTGGCAGAAAATCAGTAAAATCACTTTAGATGCGAATATTTCCTAAACCAGACGATGAAAAAAAAATTGGCTTCCATGTATCGATTGGGTGCGAATAGACCTTTCCAAAAATGTATGTCATGATTTATTTTATTTACTTTTAAGAAAAAAGCTTTTTTTAAAAAAACGGTAAGGGGGTAGTCCATGCTTTTTTTTGAAATCCATGAAAAAATTTCGTGATGAAATTTTTACATTTTTGGAAAGGTGTGTTAATTTCCTATTCAGCACTGAAAACCGCAACAATTTTGAAAGCTCCGTTCATTAGATATTCGCATATAACGGATTGCGTTGAAACTGCATAGAAAATACTTTGAGTGCAAATATCTAATGAACTAGGCGTTGCAAAAGCTTTTGGTTTTCAGTAACGGATAAGTTTAGAATAGACAAATTAGAAACTGAAAAACGAAACCATTTGGAAGGCCTTATGGCGAAAATATATCTATCCAAAGACATTTTCAGGCTAACAAATCAAACAACGCAAAAAATAAAATATCACTTTGGAAGCGTATATTTTGAGAACCCGGTATCATAGAAGGGTGTGGTTTTCGGTTCTGAAAAGTCCTGGGAAATCCCTATCCAAATTTTGCTCTTTTTTCTTTTTATGATGCTTGGTTTAGGAATTATCACCATCCAAAGACATTAAGGTAGGTAGTTTTTGGCAGAAAATCAGTAAAATCACTTTAGATGCGAATATTTCCTAAACCAGACGATGAAAAAAAAATTGGCTTCCATGTATCGATTGGGTGCGAATAGACCTTTCCAAAAATGTATGTCATGATTTATTTCATTGACTTTTAAGAAAAAAGCTTTTTTTAAAAAAACGGTAAGGGGGTAGTCCATGCTTTTTTTTGAAATCCATGAAAAAATTTCGTGATGAAATTTTTACATTTTTGGAAAGGTGTGTTAATTTCCTATTCAGCACTGAAAACCGCAACAATTTTGAAAGCTCCGTTCATTAGATATTCGCATATAACGGATTGCGTTGAAACTGCATAGAAAATACTTTGAGTGCAAATATCTAATGAACTAGGCGTTGCAAAAGCTTTTGGTTTTCAGTAACGGATAGGTTTAGAATAGACAAATTAGAAACTGAAAACCGAAACCATTTGGAAGGCCTTATCGCGAAAATATATCTATCCAAAGACATTTTCAGGCTAACAAATCAAACAACGCAAAAAATAAAATATCACTTTGGAAGCGTATATTTTGAGAACCCGGTATCATAGAAGAGTGTGGTTTTCGGTTCTGAAAAGTCCTGGGAAATCCCTATCCAAATTTTGCTCTTTTTTCTTTTTATGATTCTTGGTTTAGGAATTATCACCATCCAAAGACATTAAGGTAGGTAGTTTTTGGCAGAAAATCAGTAAAATCACTTTAGATGCGAATATTTCCTAAACCAGACGATGAAAAAAAAATTGGCTTCCATGTATCGATTGGGTGCGAATAGACCTTTCCAAAAATGTATGTCATGATTTATTTCATTGACTTTTAAGAAAAAAGCTTTTTTTAAAAAAACGGTAAGGGGGTAGTCCATGCTTTTTTTTTGAAATCCATGAAAAAATTTCGTGATGAAATTTTTACATTTTTGGAAAGGTGTGTTAATTTCCTATTCAGCACTGAAAACCGCAACAATTTTGAAAGCTCCGTTCATTAGATATTCGCATATAACGGATTGCGTTGAAACTGCATAGAAAATACTTTGAGTGCAAATATCTAATGAACTAGGCGTTGCAAAAGCTTTTGGTTTTCAGTAACGGATAGGTTTAGAATAGACAAATTAGAAACTGAAAACCGAAACCATTTGGAAGGCCTTATCGCGAAAATATATCTATCCAAAGACATTTTCAGGCTAACAAATCAAACAACGCAAAAAATAAAATATCACTTTGGAAGCGCATATTTTGAGAACCCGGTATCATAGATGGGTGTGGTTTTCGGTTCTGAAAAGTCCTGGGAAATCCCTATCCAAATTTTGCTCTTTTTTCTTTTTATGATTCTTGGTTTAGGAATTATCACCATCCAAAGACATTAAGGTAGGTAGTTTTTGGCAGAAAATCAGTAAAATCACTTTAGATGCGAATATTTCCTAAACCAGACGATGAAAAAAAAATTGGCTTCCATGTATCGATTGGGTGCGAATAGACCTTTCCAAAAATGTATGTCATGATTTATTTCATTGACTTTTAAGAAAAAAGCTTTTTTTAAAAAAACGGTAAGGGGGTAGTCCATGCTTTTTTTTGAAATCCATGAAAAAATTTCGTGATGAAATTTTTACATTTTTGGAAAGGTGTGTTAATTTCCTATTCAGCACTGAAAACCGCAACAATTTTGAAAGCTCCGTTCATTAGATATTCGCATATAACGGATTGCGTTGAAACTGCATAGAAAATACTTTGAGTGCAAATATCTAATGAACTAGGCGTTGCAAAAGCTTTTGGTTTTCAGTAACGGATAGGTTTAGAATAGACAAATTAGAAACTGAAAACCGAAACCATTTGGAAGGTCTTATCGCGAAAATATATCTATCCAAAGACATTTTCAGGCTAACAAATCAAACAACGCAAAAAATAAAATATCACTTTGGAAGCGTATATTTTGAGAACCCGGTATCATAGAAGGGTGTGGTTTTCGGTTCTGAAAAGTCCTGGGAAATCCCTATCCAAATTTTGCTCTTTTTTCTTTTTATGATGCTTGGTTTAGGAATTATCACCATCCAAAGACATTAAGGTAGGTAGTTTTTGGCAGAAAATCAGTAAAATCACTTTAGATGCGAATATTTCCTAAACCAGACGATGAAAAAAAAATTGGCTTCCATGTATCGATTGGGTGCAAATAGACCTCTAAAAATGTATGTCATGATTTATTTCATTTACTTTTAAGAAAAAAGCTTTTTTTAAAAAAACGGTAAGGGGGTAGTCCATGCTTTTTTTTGAAATCCATGAAAAAATTTCGTGATGAAATTTTTACATTTTTGGAAAGGTGTGTTAATTTCCTATTCAGCACTGAAAACCGCAACAATTTTGAAAGCTCCGTTCATTAGATATTCGCATATAACGGATTGCGTTGAAACTGCATAGAAAATACTTTGAGTGCAAATATCTAATGAACTAGGCGTTGCAAAAGCTTTTGGTTTTCAGTAACGGATAGGTTTAAAATAGACAAATTAGAAACTGAAAACCATTTGGAAGGCCTTATGGCGAAAATATATCTATCCAAAGACATTTTCAGGCTAACAAATCAAACAACGCAAAAAATAAAATATCACTTTGGAAGCGTATATTTTGAGAACCCGGTATCATAGAAGAGTGTGGTTTTCGGTTCTGAAAAGTCCTGGGAAATCCCTATCCAAATTTTGCTCTTTTTTCTTTTTATGGTTCTTGGTTTAGGAATTATCACCATCCAAAGACATTAAGGTAGGTAGTTTTTGGCAGAAAATCAGTAAAATCACTTTAGATGCGAATATTTCCTAAACCAGACGATGAAAAAAAAATTGGCTTCCATGTATCGATTGGGTGCGAATAGACCTTTCCAAAAATGTATGTCATGATTTATTTCATTGACTTTTAAGAAAAAAGCTTTTTTTAGAAAAACGGTAAGGGGGTAGTCCATGCTTTTTTTTGAAATCCATGAAAAAATTTCGTGATGAAATTTTTACATTTTTGGAAAGGTGTGGTAATTTCCTATTCAGCACTGAAAACCGCAACAATTTTGAAAGCTCCGTTCATTAGATATTCGCATATAACGGATTGCGTTTAAACTGCATAGAAAATACTTTGAGTGCAAATATCTAATGAACTAGGCGTTGCAAAAGCTTTTGGTTTTCAGTAACGGATAGGTTTAGAATAGACAAATTAGAAACTGAAAACCGAAACCATTTGGAAGGCCTTATCGCGAAAATATATCTATCCAAAGACATTTTCAGACTAACAAATCAAACAACGCAAAAAATAAAATATCACTTTGGAAGCGTATATTTTGAGAACCCGGTATCACAGAAGAGTGTGGTTTTCGGTTCTGAAAAGTCCTGGGAAATTCCTATCCAAATTTTGCTCTTTTTTCTTTTTATGATGCTTGGTTTAGGAATTATCACCATCCAAAGACATTAAGGTAGGTAGTTTTTGGCAGAAAATCAGTAAAATCACTTTAGATGCGAATATTTCCTAAACCAGACGATGAAAAAAAATGGCTTCCATGTATCGATTGGGTGCGAATAGACCTTTCCAAAAATGTATGTCATGATTTATTTCATTGACTTTTAAGAAAAAAGCTTTTTTTAAAAAAACGGTAAGGGGGTAGTCCATGCTTTTTTTTGAAATCCATGAAAAAATTTCGTGATGAAATTTTTACATTTTTGGAAAGGTGTGTTAATTTCCTATTCAGCACTGAAAACCGCAACAATTTTGAAAGCTCCGTTCATTAGATATTCGCATATAACGGATTGCGTTGAAACTGCATAGAAAATACTTTGAGTGCAAATATCTAATGAACTAGGCGTTGCAAAAGCTTTTGGTTTTCAGTAACGGATAGGTTTAGAATAGACAAATTAGAAACTGAAAACCGAAACCATTTGGAAGGCCTTATCGCGAAAATATATCTATCCAAAGACATTTTCAGGCTAACAAATCAAACAACGCAAAAAATAAAATATCACTTTGGAAGCGTATATTTTGAGAACCCGGTATCATAGAAGAGTGTGGTTTTCGGTTCTGAAAAGTCCTGGGAAATCCCTATCCAAATTTTGCTCTTTTTTCTTTTTATGATGCTTGATTTAGGCATTATCACCATCCAAAGACATTAAGATAGGTAGTTTTTGGCAGAAAATCAGTAAAATCACTTTAGATGCGAATATTTCCTAAACCAGACGATGAAAAAAAAATTGGCTTCCATGTATCGATTGGGTGCGAATAGACCTTTCCAAAAATGTATGTCATGATTTATTTCATTGACTTTTAAGAAAAAAGCTTTTTTTAAAAAAACGGTAAGGGGGTAGTCCATGCTTTTTTTTGAAATCCATGAAAAAATTTCGTGATGAAATTTTTACATTTTTGGAAAGGTGTGTTAATTTCCTATTCAGCACTGAAAACCGCAACAATTTTGAAAGCTCCGTTCATTAGATATTCGCATATAACGGATTGCGTTGAAACTGCATAGAAAATACTTTGAGTGCAAATATCTAATGAACTAGGCGTTGCAAAAGCTTTTGGTTTTCAGTAACGGATAGGTTTAGAATAGACAAATTAGAAACTGAAAACCGAAACCATTTGGAAGGCCTTATCGCGAAAATATATCTATCCAAAGACATTTTCAGGCTAACAAATCAAACAACGCAAAAAATAAAATATCACTTTGGAAGCGTATATTTTGAGAACCCGGTATCATAGAAGGGTGTGGTTTTCGGTTCTGAAAAGTCCTGGGAAATCCCTATCCAAATTTTGCTCTTTTTTTTATGATGCTTGGTTTAGGAATTATCACCATCCAAAGACATTAAGGTAGGTAGTTTTTGGCAGAAAATCAGTAAAATCACTTTAGATGCGAATATTTCCTAAACCAGACGATGAAAAAAAAATTGGCTTCCATGTATCGATTGGGTGCGAATAGACCTTTCCAAAAATGTATGTCATGATTTATTTCATTGACTTTTAAGAAAAAAGCTTTTTTTAAAAAAACGGTAAGGGGGTAGTCCATGCTTTTTTTTGAAATCCATGAAAAAATTTCATGATGAAATTTTTACATTTTTGGAAAGGTGTGTTAATTTCCTATTCAGCACTGAAAACCGCAACAATTTTGAAAGCTCCGTTCATTAGATATTCGCATATAACGGATTGCGTTGAAACTGCATAGAAATTATTTTGAGTGCAAATATCTAATGAACTAGGCGTTGCAAAAGCTTTTGGTTTTCAGTAACGGATAGGTTTAGAATAGACAAATTAGAAACTGAAAACCGAAACCATTTGGAAGGCCTTATCGCGAAAATATATCTATCCAAAGACATTTTCAGGCTAACAAATCAAACAATGCAAAAAATAAAATATCACTTTGGAAGCGTATATTTTGAGAACCCGGTATCATAGAAGGGTGTGGTTTTCGGTTCTGAAAAGTCCTGGGAAATCCCTATCCAAATTTTGCTCTTTTTTCTTTTTATGATGCTTGGTTTAGGAATTATCACCATCCAAAGACATTAAGGTAGGTAGTTTTTGGCAGAAAATCAGTAAAATCACTTTAGATGCGAATATTTCCTAAACCAGACGATGAAAAAAAAAATTGGCTTCCATGTATCGATTGGGTGCGAATAGACCTTTCCAAAAATGTATGTCATGATTTATTTCATTGACTTTTAAGAAAAAAGCTTTTTTTAAAAAAACGGTAAGGGGGTAGTCCATGCTTTTTTTTGAAATCCATGAAAAAATTTCGTGATGAAATTTTTACATTTTTGGAAAGGTGTGTTAATTTCCTATTCAGCACTGAAAACCGCAACAATTTTGAAAGCTCCGTTCATTAGATATTCGCATATAACGGATTGCGTTGAAACTGCATAGAAAATACTTTGAGTGCAAATATCTAATGAACTAGGCGTTGCAAAAGCTTTTGGTTTTCAGTAACGGATAGGTTTAGAATAGACAAATTAGAAACTGAAAACCGAAACCATTTGGAAGGCCTTATGGCGAAAATATATCTATCCAAAGACATTTTCAGGCTAACAAATCAAACAACGCAAAAAATAAAATATCACTTTGGAAGCGTATATTTTGAGAACCCGGTATCATAGAAGGGTGTGGTTTTCAGTTCTGAAAAGTCCTGGAAAATCCCTATCCAAATTTTGCTCTTTTTTCTTTTTATGATGCTTGGTTTAGGAATTATCACCATCCAAAGACATTAAGGTAGGTAGTTTTTGGCAGAAAATCAGTAAAATCACTTTAGATGCGAATATTTCCTAAACCAGACGATGAAAAAAAAATTGGCTTCCATGTATCGATTGGGTGCGAATAGACCTTTCCAAAAATGTATGTCATGATTTATTTCATTGACTTTTAAGAAAAAAGCTTTTTTTAAAAAAACGGTAAGGGGGTAGTCCATGCTTTTTTTTGAAATCCATGAAAAAATTTCGTGATGAAATTTTTACATTTTTGGAAAGGTGTGTTAATTTCCTATTCAGCACTGAAAACCGCAACAATTTTGAAAGCTCTGTTCATTAGATATTCGCATATAACGGATTGCGTTGAAACTGCATAGAAAATACTTTGAGTGCAAATATCTAATGAACTAGGCGTTGCAAAAGCTTTTGGTTTTCAGTAACGGATAGGTTTAGAATAGACAAATTAGAAACTGAAAACCGAAACCATTTGGAAGGCCTTATGGCGAAAATATATCTATCCAAAGACATTTTCAGGCTAACAAATCAAACAACGCAAAAAATAAAATATCACTTTGGAAGCGTATATTTTGAGAACCCGGTATCATAGAAGAGTGTGGTTTTCGGTTCTGAAAAGTCCTGGGAAATCCCTATCCAAATTTTGCTCTTTTTTCTTTTTATAATGCTTGGTTTAGGAATTATCACCATCCAAAGACATTAAGGTAGGTAGTTTTTGGCAGAAAATCAGTAAAATCACTTTAGATGCGAATATTTCCTAAACCAGACGATGAAAAAAAAATTGGCTTCCATGTATCGATTGGGTGCGAATAGACCTTTCCAAAAATGTATGTCATGATTTATTTCATTGACTTTTAAGAAAAAAGCTTTTTTTAAAAAAACGGTAAGGGGGTAGTCCATGCTTTTTTTTGAAATCCATGAAAAAATTTCATGATGAAATTTTTACATTTTTGGAAAGGTGTGTTAATTTCCTATTCAGCACTGAAAACCGCAACAATTTTGAAAGCTCCGTTCATTAGATATTCGCATATAACGGATTGCGTTGAAACTGCATAGAAATTATTTTGAGTGCAAATATCTAATGAACTAGGCGTTGCAAAAGCTTTTGGTTTTCAGTAACGGATAGGTTTAGAATAGACAAATTAGAAACTGAAAACCGAAACCATTTGGAAGGCCTTATCGCGAAAATATATCTATCCAAAGACATTTTCAGGCTAACAAATCAAACAATGCAAAAAATAAAATATCACTTTGGAAGCGTATATTTTGAGAACCCGGTATCATAGAAGGGTGTGGTTTTCGGTTCTGAAAAGTCCTGGGAAATCCCTATCCAAATTTTGCTCTTTTTTCTTTTTATGATGCTTGGTTTAGGAATTATCACCATCCAAAGACATTAAGGTAGGTAGTTTTTGGCAGAAAATCAGTAAAATCACTTTAGATGCGAATATTTCCTAAACCAGACGATGAAAAAAAAAATTGGCTTCCATGTATCGATTGGGTGCGAATAGACCTTTCCAAAAATGTATGTCATGATTTATTTCATTGACTTTTAAGAAAAAAGCTTTTTTTAAAAAAACGGTAAGGGGGTAGTCCATGCTTTTTTTTGAAATCCATGAAAAAATTTCGTGATGAAATTTTTACATTTTTGGAAAGGTGTGTTAATTTCCTATTCAGCACTGAAAACCGCAACAATTTTGAAAGCTCCGTTCATTAGATATTCGCATATAACGGATTGCGTTGAAACTGCATAGAAAATACTTTGAGTGCAAATATCTAATGAACTAGGCGTTGCAAAAGCTTTTGGTTTTCAGTAACGGATAGGTTTAGAATAGACAAATTAGAAACTGAAAACCGAAACCATTTGGAAGGCCTTATCGCGAAAATATATCTATCCAAAGACATTTTCAGGCTAACAAATCAAACAACGCAAAAAATAAAATATCACTTTGGAAGCGTATATTTTGAGAACCCGGTATCATAGAAGAGTGTGGTTTTCGGTTCTGAAAATTCCTGGAAAATCCCTATTCAAATTTTGCTCTTTTTTCTTTTTATGATGCTTGATTTAGGAATTATCACCATCCAAAGACATTAAGATAGGTAGTTTTTGGCAGAAAATCAGTAAAATCACTTTAGATGCGAATATTTCCTAAACCAGACGATGAAAAAAAAATTGGCTTCCATGTATCGATTGGGTGCGAATAGACCTTTCCAAAAATGTATGTCATGATTTATTTCATTGACTTTTAAGAAAAAAGCTTTTTTTAAAAAAACGGTAAGGGGGTAGTCCATGCTTTTTTTTGAAATCCATGAAAAAATTTCGTGATGAAATTTTTACATTTTTGGAAAGGTGTGTTAATTTCCTATTCAGCACTGAAAACCGCAACAATTTTGAAAGCTCCGTTCATTAGATATTCGCATATAACGGATTGCGTTGAAACTGCATAGAAAATACTTTGAGTGCAAATATCTAATGAACTAGGCGTTGCAAAAGCTTTTGGTTTTCAGTAACGGATAGGTTTAGAATAGACAAATTAGAAACTGAAAACCGAAACCATTTGGAAGGCCTTATCGCGAAAATATATCTATCCAAAGACATTTTCAGACTAACAAATCAAACAACGCAAAAAATAAAATATCACTTTGGAAGCGTATATTTTGAGAACCCGGTATCATAGAAGAGTGTGGTTTTCGGTTCTGAAAAGTCCTGGGAAATCCCTATCCAAATTTTGCTCTTTTTTCTTTTTATGATGCTTGGTTTAGGAATTATCACCATCCAAAGACATTAAGGTAGGTAGTTTTTGGCAGAAAATCAGTAAAATCACTTTAGATGCGAATATTTCCTAAACCAGACGATGAAAAAAAAAATTGGCTTCCATGTATCGATTGGGTGCGAATAGACCTTTCCAAAAATGTATGTCATGATTTATTTCATTGACTTTTAAGAAAAAAGCTTTTTTTAAAAAAACGGTAAGGGGGTAGTCCATGCTTTTTTTTGAAATCCATGAAAAAATTTCGTGATGAAATTTTTACATTTTTGGAAAGGTGTGTTAATTTCCTATTCAGCACTGAAAACCGCAACAATTTTGAAAGCTCCGTTCATTAGATATTCGCATATAACGGATTGCGTTGAAACTGCATAGAAAATACTTTGAGTGCAAATATCTAATGAACTAGGCGTTGCAAAAGCTTTTGGTTTTCAGTAACGGATAGGTTTAGAATAGACAAATTAGAAACTGAAAACCGAAACCATTTGGAAGGCCTTATCGCGAAAATATATCTATCCAAAGACATTTTCAGGCTAACAAATCAAACAACGCAAAAAATAAAATATCACTTTGGAAGCGTATATTTTGAGAACCCGGTATCATAGAAGAGTGTGGTTTTCGGTTCTGAAAAGTCCTGGGAAATCCCTATTCAAATTTTGCTCTTTTTTCTTTTTATGATGCTTGATTTAGGAATTATCACCATCCAAAGACATTAAGATAGGTAGTTTTTGGCAGAAAATCAGTAAAATCACTTTAGATGCGAATATTTCCTAAACCAGACGATGAAAAAAAAATTGGCTTCCATGTATCGATTGGGTGCGAATAGACCTTTCCAAAAATGTATGTCATGATTTATTTCATTGACTTTTACGAAAAAAGCTTTTTTTAAAAAAACGGTAAGGGGGTAGTCCATGCTTTTTTTTTAAATCCATGAAAAAATTTCGTGATGAAATTTTTACATTTTTGGAAAGGTGTGTTAATTTCCTATTCAGCACTGAAAACCTTAACAATTTTGAAAGCTCCGTTCATTAGATATTCGCATATAACGGATTGCGTTGAAACTGCATAGAAAATACTTTGAGTGCAAATATCTAATGAACTAGGCGTTGCAAAAGCTTTTGGTTTTCAGTAACGGATAGGTTTAGAATAGACAAATTAGAAACTGAAAACCGAAACCATTTGGAAGGCCTTATGGCGAAAATATATCTATCCAAAGACATTTTCAGGCTAACAAATCAAACAACGCAAAAAATAAAATATCACTTTGGAAGCGTATATTTTGAGAACCCGGTATCATAGAAGAGTGTGGTTTTCGGTTCTGAAAAGTCCTGGGAAATCCCTATCCAAATTTTGCTCTTTTTTCTTTTTATGATGCTTGGTTTAGGAATTATCACCATCCAAAGACATTAAGATAGGTAGTTTTTGGCAGAAAATCAGTAAAATCACTTTAGATGCGAATATTTCCTAAACCAGACGATGAAAAAAAAATTGGCTTCCATGTATCGATTGGGTGCGAATAGACCTTTCCAAAAATGTATGTCATGATTTATTTCATTGACTTTTAAGAAAAAAGCTTTTTTTAAAAAAACGGTAAGGGGGTAGTCCATGCTTTTTTTTGAAATCCATGAAAAAATTTCGTGATGAAATTTTTACATTTTTGGAAAGGTGTGTTAATTTCCTATTCAGCACTGAAAACCGCAACAATTTTGAAAGCTCCGTTCATTAGATATTCGCATATAACGGATTGCGTTGAAACTGCATAGAAAATACTTTGAGTGCAAATATCTAATGAACTAGGCGTTGCAAAAGCTTTTGGTTTTCAGTAACGGATAGGTTTAGAATAGACAAATTAGAAACTGAAAACCGAAACCATTTGGAAGGCCTTATCGCGAAAATATATCTATCCAAAGACATTTTCAGGCTAACAAATCAAACAACGCAAAAAATAAAATATCACTTTGGAAGCGTATATTTTGAGAACCCGGTATCATAGAAGGGTGTGGTTTTCGGTTCTGAAAAGTCCTGGGAAATCCCTATCCAAATTTTGCTCTTTTTTCTTTTTATGATGCTTGGTTTAGGAATTATCACCATCCAAAGACATTAAGGTAGGTAGTTTTTGGCAGAAAATCAGTAAAATCACTTTAGATGCGAATATTTCCTAAACCAGACGATGAAAAAAAAATTGGCTTCCATGTATCGATTGGGTGCGAATAGACCTTTCCAAAAATGTATGTCATGATTTATTTCATTGACTTTTAAGAAAAAAGCTTTTTTTAAAAAAACGGTAAGGGGGTAGTCCATGCTTTTTTTTGAAATCCATGAAAAAATTTCGTGATGAAATTTTTACATTTTTGGAAAGGTGTGTTAATTTCCTATTCAGCACAGAAAACCTTAACAATTTTGAAAGCTCCGTTCATTAGATATTCGCATATAACGGATTGCGTTGAAACTGCATAGAAAATACTTTGAGTGCAAATATCTAATGAACTAGGCGTTGCAAAAGCTTTTGGTTTTCAGTAACGGATAGGTTTAGAATAAACAAATTAGAAACTGAAAACCGAAACCATTTGGAAGGCCTTATGGCGAAAATATATCTATCCAAAGACATTTTCAGGCTAACAAATCAAACAACGCAAAAAATAAAATATCACTTTGGAAGCGTATATTTTGAGAACCCGGTATCATAGAAGAGTGTGGTTTTCGGTTCTGAAAAGTCCTGGGAAATTCCTATCCAAATTTTGCTCTTTTTTCTTTTTATGATGCTTGGTTTAGGAATTATCACCATCCAAAGACATTAAGGTAGGTAGTTTTTGGCAGAAAATCAGTAAAATCACTTTAGATGCGAATATTTCCTAAACCAGACGATGAAAAAAAAATTGGCTTCCATGTATCGATTGGGTGCGAATAGACCTTTCCAAAAATGTATGTCATGATTTATTTCATTGACTTTTAAGAAAAAAGCTTTTTTTAAAAAAACGGTAAGGGGGTAGTCCATGCTTTTTTTTGAAATCCATGAAAAAATTTCGTGATGAAATTTTTACATTTTTGGAAAGGTGTGTTAATTTCCTATTCAGCACTGAAAACCGCAACAATTTTGAAAGCTCCGTTCATTAGATATTCGCATATAACGGATTGCGTTGAAACTGCATAGAAAATACTTTGAGTGCAAATATCTAATGAACTAGGCGTTGCAAAAGCTTTTGGTTTTCAGTAACGGATAGGTTTAGAATAGACAAATTAGAAACTGAAAACCGAAACCATTTGGAAGGCCTTATCGCGAAAATATATCTATCCAAAGACATTTTCAGGCTAACAAATCAAACAACGCAAAAAATAAAATATCACTTTGGAAGCGTATATTTTGAGAACCCGGTATCATAGAAGGGTGTGGTTTTCGGTTCTGAAAAGTCCTGGGAAATCCCTATCCAAATTTTGCTCTTTTTTCTTTTTATAATGCTTGGTTTAGGAATTATCACCATCCAAAGACATTAAGGTAGGTAGTTTTTGGCAGAAAATCAGTAAAATCACTTTAGATGCGAATATTTCCTAAACCAGACGATGAAAAAAAAATTGGCTTCCATGTATCGATTGGGTGCGAATAGACCTTTCCAAAAATGTATGTCATGATTTATTTCATTGACTTTTAAGAAAAAAGCTTTTTTTAAAAAAACGGTAAGGGGGTAGTCCATGCTTTTTTTTGAAATCCATGAAAAAATTTCGTGATGAAATTTTTACATTTTTGGAAAGGTGTGTTAATTTCCTATTCAGCACTGAAAACCGCAACAATTTTGAAAGCTCCGTTCATTAGATATTCGCATATAACGGATTGCGTTGAAACTGCATAGAAAATACTTTGAGTGCAAATATCTAATGAACTATATAAAATATATCTATCCAAAAAATAAAATATCACTTTGGAAGCGTATATTTTGAGAACCCGGTATCATAGAAGAGTGTGGTTTTCGGTTCTGAAAAGTCCTGGGAAATCCCTATCCAAATTTTGCTCTTCTTTCTTTTTATGATGCTTGGTTTAGGAATTATCACCATCCAAAGACATTAAGGTAGGTAGTTTTTGGCAGAAAATCAGTAAAATCACTTTAGATGCGAATATTTCCTAAACCAGACGATGAAAAAAAAATTGGCTTCCATGTATCGATTGGGTGCGAATAGACCTTTCCAAAAATGTATGTCATGATTTATTTCATTGACTTTTAAGAAAAAAGCTTTTTTTAAAAAAACGGTAAGGGGGTAGTCCATGCTTTTTTTTGAAATCCATGAAAAAATTTCGTGATGAAATTTTTACATTTTTGGAAAGGTGTGTTAATTTCCTATTCAGCACAGAAAACCTTAACAATTTTGAAAGCTCCGTTCATTAGATATTCGCATATAACGGATTGCGTTGAAACTGCATAGAAAATACTTTGAGTGCAAATATCTAATGAACTAGGCGTTGCAAAAGCTTTTGGTTTTCAGTAACGGATAGGTTTAGAATAAACAAATTAGAAACTGAAAACCGAAACCATTTGGAAGGCCTTATGGCGAAAATATATCTATCCAAAGACATTTTCAGGCTAACAAATCAAACAACGCAAAAAATAAAATATCACTTTGGAAGCGTATATTTTGAGAACCCGGTATCATAGAAGAGTGTGGTTTTCGGTTCTGAAAAGTCCTGGGAAATTCCTATCCAAATTTTGCTCTTTTTTCTTTTTGTGATGCTTGCTTTAGGAATTATCACCATCCAAAGACATTAAGGTAGGTAGTTTTTGGCAGAAAATCAGTAAAATCACTTTAGATGCGAATATTTCCTAAACCAGACGATGAAAAAAAAATTGGCTTCCATGTATCGATTGGGTGCGAATAGACCTTTCCAAAAATGTATGTCATGATTTATTTCATTGACTTTTAAGAAAAAAGCTTTTTTTAAAAAAACGGTAAGGGGGTAGTCCATGCTTTTTTTTGAAATCCATGAAAAAATTTCGTGATGAAATTTTTACATTTTTGGAAAGGTGTGTTAATTTCCTATTCAGCACTGAAAACCGCAACAATTTTGAAAGCTCCGTTCATTAGATATTCGCATATAACGGATTGCGTTGAAACTGCATAGAAAATACTTTGAGTGCAAATATCTAATGAACTAGGCGTTGCAAAAGCTTTTGGTTTTCAGTAACGGATAGGTTTAGAATAGACAAATTAGAAACTGAAAACCGAAACCATTTGGAAGGCCTTATCGCGAAAATATATCTATCCAAAGACATTTTCAGGCTAACAAATCAAACAACGCAAAAAATAAAATATCACTTTGGAAGCGTATATTTTGAGAACCCGGTATCATAGAAGGGTGTGGTTTTCGGTTCTGAAAAGTCCTGGGAAATCCCTATCCAAATTTTGATCTTTTTTCTTTTTATAATGCTTGGTTTAGGAATTATCACCATCCAAAGACATTAAGGTAGGTAGTTTTTGGCAGAAAATCAGTAAAATCACTTTAGATGCGAATATTTCCTAAACCAGACGATGAAAAAAAAATTGGCTTCCATGTATCGATTGGGTGCGAATAGACCTTTCCAAAAATGTATGTCATGATTTATTTCATTGACTTTTAAGAAAAAAGCTTTTTTTAAAAAAACGGTAAGGGGGTAGTCCATGCTTTTTTTTGAAATCCATGAAAAAATTTCGTGATGAAATTTTTACATTTTTGGAAAGGTGTGTTAATTTCCTATTCAGCACTGAAAACCGCAACAATTTTGAAAACTCCGTTCATTAGATATTCGCATATAACGGATTGCGTTGAAACTGCATAGAAAATACTTTGAGTGCAAATATCTAATGAACTAGGCGTTGCAAAAGCTTTTGGTTTTCAGTAACGGATAGGTTTAGAATAGACAAATTAGAAACTGAAAACCGAAACCATTTGGAAGGCCTTATCGCGAAAATATATCTATCCAAAGACATTTTCAGGCTAACAAATCAAACAACGCAAAAAATAAAATATCACTTTGGAAGCGTATATTTTGAGAACCCGGTATCATAGAAGGGTGTGGTTTTCGGTTCTGAAAATTCCTGGGAAATCCCTATCCAAATTTTGCTCTTTTTTCTTTTTATAATGCTTGGTTTAGGAATTATCACCATCCAAAGACATTAAGGTAGGTAGTTTTTGGCAGAAAATCAGTAAAATCACTTTAGATGCGAATAACAAATCAAACAACGCAAAAAATAAAATATCACTTTGGAAGCGTATATTTTGAGAACCCGGTATCATAGAAGGGTGTGGTTTTCGGTTCTGAAAAGTCCTGGGAAATCCCTATCCAAATTTTGCTCTTTTTTCTTTTTATAATGCTTGGTTTAGGAATTATCACCATCCAAAGACATTAAGGTAGGTAGTTTTTGGCAGAAAATCAGTAAAATCACTTTAGATGCGAATATTTCCTAAACCAGACGATGAAAAAAAAATTGGCTTCCATGTATCGATTGGGTGCGAATAGACCTTTCCAAAAATGTATGTCATGATTTATTTCATTGACTTTTAAGAAAAAAGCTTTTTTTAAAAAAACGGTAAGGGGGTAGTCCATGCTTTTTTTTGAAATCCATGAAAAAATTTCGTGATGAAATTTTTACATTTTTGGAAAGGTGTGTTAATTTCCTATTCAGCACTGAAAACCGCAACAATTTTGAAAGCTCCGTTCATTAGATATTCGCATATAACGGATTGCGTTGAAACTGCATAGAAAATACTTTGAGTGCAAATATCTAATGAACTATATAAAATATATCTATCCAAAAAATAAAATATCACTTTGGAAGCGTATATTTTGAGAACCCGGTATCATAGAAGAGTGTGGTTTTCGGTTCTGAAAAGTCCTGGGAAATCCCTATCCAAATTTTGCTCTTTTTTCTTTTTATGATGCTTGGTTTAGGAATTATCACCATCCAAAGACATTAAGATAGGTAGTTTTTGGCAGAAAATCAGTAAAATCACTTTAGATGCGAATATTTCCTAAACCAGACGATGAAAAAAAAATTGGCTTCCATGTATCGATTGGGTGCGAATAGACCTTTCCAAAAATGTATGTCATGATTTATTTCATTGACTTTTAAGAAAAAAGCTTTTTTTAGAAAAACGGTAAGGGGGTAGTCCATGCTTTTTTTTGAAATCCATGAAAAAATTTCGTGATGAAATTTTTACATTTTTGGAAAGGTGTGTTAATTTCCTATTCAGCACTGAAAACCGCAACAATTTTGAAAGCTCCGTTCATTAGATATTCGCATATAACGGATTGCGTTGAAACTGCATAGAAAATACTTTGAGTGCAAATATCTAATGAACTAGGCGTTGCAAAAGCTTTTGGTTTTCAGTAACGGATAGGTTTAGAATAGACAAATTAGAAACTGAAAACCGAAACCATTTGGAAGGCCTTATGGCGAAAATATATCTATCCAAAGACATTTTCAGGCTAACAAATCAAACAACGCAAAAAATAAAATATCACTTTGGAAGCGTATATTTTGAGAACCCGGTATCATAGAAGAGTGTGGTTTTCGGTTCTGAAAAGTCCTGGGAAATTCCTATCCAAATTTTGCTCTTTTTTCTTTTTATGATGCTTGGTTTAGGAATTATCACCATCCAAAGACATTAAGGTAGGTAGTTTTTGGCAGAAAATCAGTAAAATCACTTTAGATGCGAATATTTCCTAAACCAGACGATGAAAAAAAAATTGGCTTCCATGTATCGATTGGGTGCGAATAGACCTTTCCAAAAATGTATGTCATGATTTATTTCATTGACTTTTAAGAAAAAAGCTTTTTTTAAAAAAACGGTAAGGGGGTAGTCCATGCTTTTTTTTGAAATCCATGAAAAAATTTCGTGATGAAATTTTTACATTTTTGGAAAGGTGTGTTAATTTCCTATTCAGCACTGAAAACCGCAACAATTTTGAAAGCTCCGTTCATTAGATATTCGCATATAACGGATTGCGTTGAAACTGCATAGAAAATACTTTGAGTGCAAATATCTAATGAACTAGGCGTTGCAAAAGCTTTTGGTTTTCAGTAACGGATAGGTTTAGAATAGACAAATTAGAAACTGAAAACCGAAACCATTTGGAAGGCCTTATCGCGAAAATATATCTATCCAAAGACATTTTCAGGCTAACAAATCAAACAACGCAAAAAATAAAATATCACTTTGGAAGCGTATATTTTGAGAACCCGGTATCATAGAAGGGTGTGGTTTTCGGTTCTGAAAAGTCCTGGGAAATCCCTATCCAAATTTTGCTCTTTTTTCTTTTTATGATGCTTGGTTTAGGAATTATCACCATCCAAAGACATTAAGGTAGGTAGTTTTTGGCAGAAAATCAGTAAAATCACTTTAGATGCGAATATTTCCTAAACCAGACGATGAAAAAAAAATTGGCTTCCATGTATCGATTGGGTGCGAATAGACCTTTCCAAAAATGTATGTCATGATTTATTTCATTGACTTTTAAGAAAAAAGCTTTTTTTAAAAAAACGGTAAGGGGGTAGTCCATGCTTTTTTTTGAAATCCATGAAAAAATTTCGTGATGAAATTTTTACATTTTTGGAAAGGTGTGTTAATTTCCTATTCAGCACTGAAAACCGCAACAATTTTGAAAACTCCGTTCATTAGATATTCGCATATAACGGATTGCGTTGAAACTGCATAGAAAATACTTTGAGTGCAAATATCTAATGAACTAGGCGTTGCAAAAGCTTTTGGTTTTCAGTAACGGATAGGTTTAGAATAGACAAATTAGAAACTGAAAACCGAAACCATTTGGAAGGCCTTATCGCGAAAATATATCTATCCAAAGACATTTTCAGGCTAACAAATCAAACAACGCAAAAAATAAAATATCACTTTGGAAGCGTATATTTTGAGAACCCGGTATCATAGAAGGGTGTGGTTTTCGGTTCTGAAAATTCCTGGGAAATCCCTATCCAAATTTTGCTCTTTTTTCTTTTTATAATGCTTGGTTTAGGAATTATCACCATCCAAAGACATTAAGGTAGGTAGTTTTTGGCAGAAAATCAGTAAAATCACTTTAGATGCGAATATTTCCTAAACCAGACGATGAAAAAAAAATTGGCTTCCATGTATCGATTGGGTGCGAATAGACCTTTCCAAAAACGTATGTCATGATTTATTTCATTGACTTTTAAGAAAAAAGCTTTTTTTAAAAAAACGGTAAGGGGGTAGTCCATGCTTTTTTTTTAAATCCATGAAAAAATTTCGTGATGAAATTTTTACATTTTTGGAAAGGTGTGTTAATTTCCTATTCAGCACTGAAAACCGCAACAATTTTGAAAGCTCCGTTCATTAGATATTCGCATATAACGGATTGCGTTGAAACTGCATAGAAAATACTTTGAGTGCAAATATCTAATGAACTAGGCGTTGCAAAAGCTTTTGGTTTTCAGTAACGGATAGGTTTAAAATAGACAAATTAGAAACTGAAAACCGAAACCATTTGGAAGGCCTTATGGCGAAAATATATCTATCCAAAGACATTTTCAGGCTAACAAATCAAACAACGCAAAAAATAAAATATCACTTTGGAAGCGTATATTTTGAGAACCCGGTATCATAGAAGGGTGTGGTTTTCGGTTCTGAAAAGTCCTGGGAAATCCCTATCCAAATTTTGCTCTTTTTTCTTTTTATAATGCTTGGTTTAGGAATTATCACCATCCAAAGACATTAAGGTAGGTAGTTTTTGGCAGAAAATCAGTAAAATCACTTTAGATGCGAATATTTCCTAAACCAGACGATGAAAAAAAAATTGGCTTCCATGTATCGATTGGGTGCGAATAGACCTTTCCAAAAATGTATGTCATGATTTATTTCATTGACTTTTAAGAAAAAAGCTTTTTTTAAAAAAACGGTAAGGGGGTAGTCCATGCTTTTTTTTGAAATCCATGAAAAAATTTCGTGATGAAATTTTTACATTTTTGGAAAGGTGTGTTAATTTCCTATTCAGCACTGAAAACCGCAACAATTTTGAAAGCTCCGTTCATTAGATATTCGCATATAACGGATTGCGTTGAAACTGCATAGAAAATACTTTGAGTGCAAATATCTAATGAACTATATAAAATATATCTATCCAAAAAATAAAATATCACTTTGGAAGCGTATATTTTGAGAACCCGGTATCATAGAAGAGTGTGGTTTTCGGTTCTGAAAAGTCCTGGGAAATCCCTATCCAAATTTTGCTCTTTTTTCTTTTTATGATGCTTGGTTTAGGAATTATCACCATCCAAAGACATTAAGATAGGTAGTTTTTGGCAGAAAATCAGTAAAATCACTTTAGATGCGAATATTTCCTAAACCAGACGATGAAAAAAAAATTGGCTTCCATGTATCGATTGGGTGCGAATAGACCTTTCCAAAAATGTATGTCATGATTTATTTCATTGACTTTTAAGAAAAAAGCTTTTTTTAGAAAAACGGTAAGGGGGTAGTCCATGCTTTTTTTTGAAATCCATGAAAAAATTTCGTGATGAAATTTTTACATTTTTGGAAAGGTGTGTTAATTTCCTATTCAGCACTGAAAACCGCAACAATTTTGAAAGCTCCGTTCATTAGATATTCGCATATAACGGATTGCGTTGAAACTGCATAGAAAATACTTTGAGTGCAAATATCTAATGAACTATATAAAATATATCTATCCAAAAAATAAAATATCACTTTGGAAGCGTATATTTTGAGAACCCGGTATCATAGAAGAGTGTGGTTTTCGGTTCTGAAAAGTCCTGGGAAATCCCTATCCAAATTTTGCTCTTTTTTCTTTTTATGATGCTTGGTTTAGGAATAATCACCATCCAAAGACATTAAGATAGGTAGTTTTTGGCAGAAAATCAGTAAAATCACTTTAGATGCGAATATTTCCTAAACCAGACGATGAAAAAAAAATTGGCTTCCATGTTTCGATTGGGTGCGAATAGACCTTTCCAAAAATGTATGTCATGATTTATTTCATTGACTTTTAAGAAAAAAGCTTTTTTTAGAAAAACGGTAAGGGGGTAGTCCATGCTTTTTTTTGAAATCCATGAAAAAATTTCGTGATGAAATTTTTACATTTTTGGAAAGGTGTGTTAATTTCCTATTCAGCACTGAAAACCGCAACAATCTTGAAAGCTCCGTTCATTAGATATTCGCATATAACGGATTGCGTTGAAACTGCATAGAAAATACTTTGAGTGCAAATATCTAATGAACTAGGCGTTGCAAAAGCTTTTGGTTTTCAGTAACGGATAGGTTTAGAATAGACAAATTAGAAACTGAAAACCGAAACCATTTGGAAGGCCTTATCGCGAAAATATATCTATCCAAAGACATTTTCAGGCTAACAAATCAAACAACGCAAAAAATAAAATATCACTTTGGAAGCGTATATTTTGAGAACCCGGTATCATAGAAGGGTGTGGTTTTCGGTTCTGAAAAGTCCTGGGAAATCCCTATCCAAATTTTGCTCTTTTTTCTTTTTATGATGCTTGGTTTAGGAATTATCACCATCCAAAGACATTAAGGTAGGTAGTTTTTGGCAGAAAATCAGTAAAATCACTTTAGATGCGAATATTTCCTAAACCAGACGATGAAAAAAAAATTGGCTTCCATGTATCGATTGGGTGCGAATAGACCTTTCCAAAAATGTATGTCATGATTTATTTCATTGACTTTTAAGAAAAAAGCTTTTTTTAAAAAAACGGTAAGGGGGTAGTCCATGCTTTTTTTTGAAATCCATGAAAAAATTTCGTGATGAAATTTTTACATTTTTGGAAAGGTGTGTTAATTTCCTATTCAGCACTGAAAACCGCAACAATTTTGAAAGCTCCGTTCATTAGATATTCGCATATAACGGATTGCGTTGAAACTGCATAGAAAATACTTTGAGTGCAAATATCTAATGAACTAGGCGTTGCAAAAGCTTTTGGTTTTCAGTAACGGATAGGTTTAGAATAGACAAATTAGAAACTGAAAACCGAAACCATTTGGAAGGCCTTATGGTGAAAATATATCTATCCAAAGACATTTTCAGGCTAACAAATCAAACAACGCAAAAAATAAAATATCACTTTGGAAGCGTATATTTTGAGAACCCGGTATCATAGAAGAGTGTGGTTTTCGGTTCTGAAAAGTCCTGGGAAATTCCTATCCAAATTTTGCTCTTTTTTCTTTTTATGATGCTTGGTTTAGGAATTATCACCATCCAAAGACATTAAGGTAGGTAGTTTTTGGCAGAAAATCAGTAAAATCACTTTAGATGCGAATATTTCCTAAACCAGACGATGAAAAAAAAATTGGCTTCCATGTATCGATTGGGTGCGAATAGACCTTTCCAAAAATGTATGTCATGATTTATTTCATTGACTTTTAAGAAAAAAGCTTTTTTTAAAAAAACGGTAAGGGGGTAGTCCATGCTTTTTTTTGAAATCCATGAAAAAATTTCGTGATGAAATTTTTACATTTTTGGAAAGGTGTGTTAATTTCCTATTCAGCACTGAAAACCGCAACAATTTTGAAAGCTCCGTTCATTAGATATTCGCATATAACGGATTGCGTTGAAACTGCATAGAAAATACTTTGAGTGCAAATATCTAATGAACTATATAAAATATATCTATCCAAAAAATAAAATATCACTTTGGAAGCGTATATTTTGAGAACCCGGTATCATAGAAGAGTGTGGTTTTCGGTTCTGAAAAGTCCTGGGAAATCCCTATCCAAATTTTGCTCTTTTTTCTTTTTATGATGCTTGGTTTAGGAATTATCACCATCCAAAGACATTAAGATAGGTAGTTTTTGGCAGAAAATCAGTAAAATCACTTTAGATGCGAATATTTCCTAAACCAGACGATGAAAAAAAAATTGGCTTCCATGTATCGATTGGGTGCGAATAGACCTTTCCAAAAATGTATGTCATGATTTATTTCATTGACTTTTAAGAAAAAAGCTTTTTTTAGAAAAACGGTAAGGGGGTAGTCCATGCTTTTTTTTGAAATCCATGAAAAAATTTCGTGATGAAATTTTTACATTTTTGGAAAGGTGTGTTAATTTCCTATTCAGCACTGAAAACCGCAACAATCTTGAAAGCTCCGTTCATTAGATATTCGCATATAACGGATTGCGTTGAAACTGCATAGAAAATACTTTGAGTGCAAATATCTAATGAACTAGGCGTTGCAAAAGCTTTTGGTTTTCAGTAACGGATAGGTTTAGAATAGACAAATTAGAAACTGAAAACCGAAACCATTTGGAAGGCCTTATCGCGAAAATATATCTATCCAAAGACATTTTCAGGCTAACAAATCAAACAACGCAAAAAATAAAATATCACTTTGGAAGCGTATATTTTGAGAACCCGGTATCATAGAAGGGTGTGGTTTTCAGTTTTGAAAAGTCCTGGGAAATCCCTATCCAAATTTTGCTCTTTTTTCTTTTTATGATGCTTGGTTTAGGAATTATCACCATCCAAAAACATTAAGGTAGGTAGTTTTTGGCAGAAAATCAGTAAAATCACTTTAGATGCGAATATTTCCTAAACCAGACGATGAAAAAAAAATTGGCTTCCATGTATCGATTGGGTGCGAATAGACCTTTCCAAAAATGTATGTCATGATTTATTTCATTGACTTTTAAGAAAAAAGCTTTTTTTAAAAAAACGGTAAGGGGGTAGTCCATGCTTTTTTTTGAAATCCATGAAAAAATTTCGTGATGAAATTTTTACATTTTTGGAAAGGTGTGTTAATTTCCTATTCAGCACTGAAAACCGCAACAATTTTGAAAGCTCCGTTCATTAGATATTCGCATATAACGGATTGCGTTGAAACTGCATAGAAAATACTTTGAGTGCAAATATCTAATGAACTAGGCGTTGCAAAAGCTTTTGGTTTTCAGTAACGGATAGGTTTAGAATAGACAAATTAGAAACTGAAAACCGAAACCATTTGGAAGGCCTTATGGCGAAAATATATCTATCCAAAGACATTTTCAGGCTAACAAATCAAACAACGCAAAAAATAAAATATCACTTTGGAAGCGTATATTTTGAGAACCCGGTATCATAGAAGAGTGTGGTTTTCGGTTCTGAAAAGTCCTGGGAAATTCCTATCCAAATTTTGCTCTTTTTTCTTTTTATGATGCTTGGTTTAGGAATTATCACCATCCAAAGACATTAAGGTAGGTAGTTTTTGGCAGAAAATCAGTAAAATCACTTTAGATGCGAATATTTCCTAAACCAGACGATGAAAAAAAAATTGGCTTCCATGTATCGATTGGGTGCGAATAGACCTTTCCAAAAATGTATGTCATGATTTATTTCATTGACTTTTAAGAAAAAAGCTTTTTTTAAAAAAACGGTAAGGGGGTAGTCCATGCTTTTTTTTGAAATCCATGAAAAAATTTCGTGATGAAATTTTTACATTTTTGGAAAGGTGTGTTAATTTCCTATTCAGCACTGAAAACCGCAACAATTTTGAAAGCTCCGTTCATTAGATATTCGCATATAACGGATTGCGTTGAAACTGCATAGAAAATACTTTGAGTGCAAATATCTAATGAACTAGGCGTTGCAAAAGCTTTTGGTTTTCAGTAACGGATAGGTTTAGAATAGACAAATTAGAAACTGAAAACCGAAACCATTTGGAAGGCCTTATCGCGAAAATATATCTATCCAAAGACATTTTCAGGCTAACAAATCAAACAACGCAAAAAATAAAATATCACTTTGGAAGCGTATATTTTGAGAACCCGGTATCATAGAAGGGTGTGGTTTTCGGTTCTGAAAAGTCCTGGGAAATCCCTATCCAAATTTTGCTCTTTTTTCTTTTTATAATGCTTGGCTTAGGAATTATCACCATCCAAAGACATTAAGGTAGGTAGTTTTTGGCAGAAAATCAGTAAAATCACTTTAGATGCGAATATTTCCTAAACCAGACGATGAAAAAAAAATTGGCTTCCATGTATCGATTGGGTGCGAATAGACCTTTCCAAAAATGTATGTCATGATTTATTTCATTGACTTTTAAGAAAAAAGCTTTTTTTAAAAAAACGGTAAGGGGGTAGTCCATGCTTTTTTTTGAAATCCATGAAAAAATTTCGTGATGAAATTTTTACATTTTTGGAAAGGTGTGTTAATTTCCTATTCAGCACTGAAAACCGCAACAATTTTGAAAACTCCGTTCATTAGATATTCGCATATAACGGATTGCGTTGAAACTGCATAGAAAATACTTTGAGTGCAAATATCTAATGAACTAGGCGTTGCAAAAGCTTTTGGTTTTCAGTAACGGATAGGTTTAGAATAGACAAATTAGAAACTGAAAACCGAAACCATTTGGAAGGCCTTATCGCGAAAATATATCTATCCAAAGACATTTTCAGGCTAACAAATCAAACAACGCAAAAAATAAAATATCACTTTGGAAGCGTATATTTTGAGAACCCGGTATCATAGAAGGGTGTGGTTTTCGGTTCTGAAAATTCCTGGGAAATCCCTATCCAAATTTTGCTCTTTTTTCTTTTTATAATGCTTGGTTTAGGAATTATCACCATCCAAAGACATTAAGGTAGGTAGTTTTTGGCAGAAAATCAGTAAAATCACTTTAGATGCGAATATTTCCTAAACCAGACGATGAAAAAAAAATTGGCTTCCATGTATCGATTGGGTGCGAATAGACCTTTCCAAAAACGTATGTCATGATTTATTTCATTGACTTTTAAGAAAAAAGCTTTTTTTAAAAAAACGGTAAGGGGGTAGTCCATGCTTTTTTTTTAAATCCATGAAAAAATTTCGTGATGAAATTTTTACATTTTTGGAAAGGTGTGTTAATTTCCTATTCAGCACTGAAAACCGCAACAATTTTGAAAGCTCCGTTCATTAGATATTCGCATATAACGGATTGCGTTGAAACTGCATAGAAAATACTTTGAGTGCAAATATCTAATGAACTAGGCGTTGCAAAAGCTTTTGGTTTTCAGTAACGGATAGGTTTAGAATAGACAAATTAGAAACTGAAAACCGAAACCATTTGGAAGGCCTTATCGCGAAAATATATCTATCCAAAGACATTTTCAGGCTAACAAATCAAACAACGCAAAAAATAAAATATCACTTTGGAAGCGTATATTTTGAGAACCCGGTATCATAGAAGGCTGTGGTTTTCGGTTCTGAAAAGTCCTGGGAAATCCCTATCCAAATTTTGCTCTTTTTTCTTTTTATGATGCTTGGTTTAGGAATTATCACCATCCAAAGACATTAAGGTAGGTAGTTTTTGGCAGAAAATCAGTAAAATCACTTTAGATGCGAATATTTCCTAAACCAGACGATGAAAAAAAAATTGGCTTCCATGTATCGATTGGGTGCGAATAGACCTTTCCAAAAATGTATGTCATGATTTATTTCATTGACTTTTAAGAAAAAAGCTTTTTTTAAAAAAACGGTAAGGGGGTAGTCCATGCTTTTTTTTGAAATCCATGAAAAAATTTCGTGATGAAATTTTTACATTTTTGGAAAGGTGTGTTAATTTCCTATTCAGCACAGAAAACCTTAACAATTTTGAAAGCTCCGTTCATTAGATATTCGCATATAACGGATTGCGTTGAAACTGCATAGAAAATACTTTGAGTGCAAATATCTAATGAACTAGGCGTTGCAAAAGCTTTTGGTTTTCAGTAACGGATAGGTTTAGAATAAACAAATTAGAAACTGAAAACCGAAACCATTTGGAAGGCCTTATGGCGAAAATATATCTATCCAAAGACATTTTCAGGCTAACAAATCAAACAACGCAAAAAATAAAATATCACTTTGGAAGCGTATATTTTGAGAACCCGGTATCATAGAAGAGTGTGGTTTTCGGTTCTGAAAAGTCCTGGGAAATTCCTATCCAAATTTTGCTCTTTTTTCTTTTTATGATGCTTGGTTTAGGAATTATCACCATCCAAAGACATTAAGGTAGGTAGTTTTTGGCAGAAAATCAGTAAAATCACTTTAGATGCGAATATTTCCTAAACCAGACGATGAAAAAAAAATTGGCTTCCATGTATCGATTGGGTGCGAATAGACCTTTCCAAAAATGTATGTCATGATTTATTTCATTGACTTTTAAGAAAAAAGCTTTTTTTAAAAAAACGGTAAGGGGGTAGTCCATGCTTTTTTTTGAAATCCATGAAAAAATTTCGTGATGAAATTTTTACATTTTTGGAAAGGTGTGTTAATTTCCTATTCAGCACTGAAAACCGCAACAATTTTGAAAGCTCCGTTCATTAGATATTCGCATATAACGGATTGCGTTGAAACTGCATAGAAAATACTTTGAGTGCAAATATCTAATGAACTAGGCGTTGCAAAAGCTTTTGGTTTTCAGTAACGGATAGGTTTAGAATAGACAAATTAGAAACTGAAAACCGAAACCATTTGGAAGGCCTTATCGCGAAAATATATCTATCCAAAGACATTTTCAGGCTAACAAATCAAACAACGCAAAAAATAAAATATCACTTTGGAAGCGTATATTTTGAGAACCCGGTATCATAGAAGGGTGTGGTTTTCGGTTCTGAAAAGTCCTGGGAAATCCCTATCCAAATTTTGCTCTTTTTTTTTTATAATGCTTGGTTTAGGAATTATCACCATCCAAAGACATTAAGGTAGGTAGTTTTTGGCAGAAAATCAGTAAAATCACTTTAGATGCGAATATTTCCTAAACCAGACGATGAAAAAAAAATTGGCTTCCATGTATCGATTGGGTGCGAATAGACCTTTCCAAAAATGTATGTCATGATTTATTTCATTGACTTTTAAGAAAAAAGCTTTTTTTAAAAAAACGGTAAGGGGGTAGTCCATGCTTTTTTTTGAAATCCATGAAAAAATTTCGTGATGAAATTTTTACATTTTTGGAAAGGTGTGTCAATTTCCTATTCAGCACTGAAAACCGCAACAATTTTGAAAACTCCGTTCATTAGATATTCGCATATAACGGATTGCGTTGAAACTGCATAGAAAATACTTTGAGTGCAAATATCTAATGAACTAGGCGTTGCAAAAGCTTTTGGTTTTCAGTAACGGATAGGTTTAGAATAGACAAATTAGAAACTGAAAACCGAAACCATTTGGAAGGCCTTATCGCGAAAATATATCTATCCAAAGACATTTTCAGGCTAACAAATCAAACAACGCAAAAAATAAAATATCACTTTGGAAGCGTATATTTTGAGAACCCGGTATCATAGAAGGGTGTGGTTTTCGGTTCTGAAAAGTCCTGGGAAATCCCTATCCAAATTTTGCTCTTTTTTCTTTTTATGGTTCTTGGTTTAGGAATTATCACCATCCAAAGACATTAAGGTAGGTAGTTTTTGGCAGAAAATCAGTAAAATCACTTTAGATGCGAATATTTCCTAAACCAGACGATGAAAAAAAAATTGGCTTCCATGTATCGATTGGGTGCGAATAGACCTTTCCAAAAACGTATGTCATGATTTATTTCATTGACTTTTAAGAAAAAAGCTTTTTTTAAAAAAACGGTAAGGGGGTAGTCCATGCTTTTTTTTTAAATCCATGAAAAAATTTCGTGATGAAATTTTTACATTTTTGGAAAGGTGTGTTAATTTCCTATTCAGCACTGAAAACCGCAACAATTTTGAAAGCTCCGTTCATTAGATATTCGCATATAACGGATTGCGTTGAAACTGCATAGAAAATACTTTGAGTGCAAATATCTAATGAACTAGGCGTTGCAAAAGCTTTTGGTTTTCAGTAACGGATAGGTTTAGAATAGACAAATTAGAAACTGAAAACCGAAACCATTTGGAAGGCCTTATCGCGAAAATATATCTATCCAAAGACATTTTCAGGCTAACAAATCAAACAACGCAAAAAATAAAATATCACTTTGGAAGCGTATATTTTGAGAACCCGGTATCATAGAAGGGTGTGGTTTTCGGTTCTGAAAAGTCCTGGGAAATCCCTATCCAAATTTTGCTCTTTTTTCTTTTTATGATGCTTGGTTTAGGAATTATCACCATCCAAAGACATTAAGGTAGGTAGTTTTTGTCAGAAAATCAGTAAAATCACTTTAGATGCGAATATTTCCTAAACCAGACGATGAAAAAAAAATTGGCTTCCATGTATCGATTGGGTGCGAATAGACCTTTCCAAAAATGTATGTCATGATTTATTTCATTGACTTTTAAGAAAAAAGCTTTTTTTAAAAAAACGGTAAGGGGGTAGTCCATGCTTTTTTTTGAAATCCATGAAAAAATTTCGTGATGAAATTTTTACATTTTTGGAAAGGTGTGTTAATTTCCTATTCAGCACTGAAAACCGCAACAATTTTGAAAGCTCCGTTCATTAGATATTCGCATATATAACGGATTGCGTTGAAACTGCATAGAAAATACTTTGAGTGCAAATATCTAATGAACTAGGCGTTGCAAAAGCTTTTGGTTTTCAGTAACGGATAGGTTTAGAATAGACAAATTAGAAACTGAAAACCGAAACCATTTGGAAGGCCTTATCGCGAAAATATATCTATCCAAAGACATTTTCAGGCTAACAAATCAAACAACGCAAAAAATAAAATATCACTTTGGAAGCGTATATTTTGAGAACCCGGTATCATAGAAGGGTGTGGTTTTCGGTTCTGAAAAGTCCTGGGAAATCCCTATCCAAATTTTGCTCTTTTTTCTTTTTATGATGCTTGGTTTAGGAATTATCACCATCCAAAGACATTAAGGTAGGTAGTTTTTGGCAGAAAATCAGTAAAATCACTTTAGATGCGAATATTTCCTAAACCAGACGATGAAAAAAAATTGGCTTCCATGTATCGATTGGGTGCGAATAGACCTTTCCAAAAATGTATGTCATGATTTATTTCATTGACTTTTAAGAAAAAAGCTTTTTTTAAAAAACGGTAAGGGGGTAGTCCATGCTTTTTTTTGAAATCCATGAAAAAATTTCGTGATGAAATTTTTACATTTTTGGAAAGGTGTGTTAATTTTCTATTCAGCACTGAAAACCGCAACAATTTTGAAAACTCCGTTCATTAGATATTCGCATATAACGGATTGCGTTGAAACTGCATAGAAAATACTTTGAGTGCAAATATCTAATGAACTAGGCGTTGCAAAAGCTTTTGGTTTTCAGTAACGGATAGGTTTAGAATAGACAAATTAGAAACTGAAAACCGAAACCATTTGGAAGGCCTTATCGCGAAAATATATCTATCCAAAGACATTTTCAGGCTAACAAATCAAACAACGCAAAAAATAAAATATCACTTTGGAAGCGTATATTTTGAGAACCCGGTATCATAGAAGGGTGTGGTTTTCGGTTCTGAAAAGTCCTGGGAAATCCCTATCCAAATTTTGCTCTTTTTTTTTTATAATGCTTGGTTTAGGAATTATCACCATCCAAAGACATTAAGGTAGGTAGTTTTTGGCAGAAAATCAGTAAAATCACTTTAGATGCGAATACTTCCTAAACCAGACGATGAAAAAAAAATTGGCTTCCATGTATCGATTGGGTGCGAATAGACCTTTCCAAAAATGTATGTCATGATTTATTTCATTGACTTTTAAGAAAAAAGCTTTTTTTAAAAAAACGGTAAGGGGGTAGTCCATGCTTTTTTTTGAAATCCATGAAAAAATTTCGTGATGAAATTTTTACATTTTTGGAAAGGTGTGTTAATTTCCTATTCAGCACTGAAAACCGCTACAATTTTGAAAGCTCCGTTCATTAGATATTCGCATTTTGGTTTTCAGTAACGGATAGGTTTAGAATAGACAAATTAGAAACTGAAAACCGAAACCATTTGGAAGGCCTTATCGCGAAAATATATCTATCCAAAGACATTTTCAGGCTAACAAATCAAACAACGCAAAAAATAATATATCACTTTGGAAGCGTATATTTTGAGAACCCGGTATCATAGAAGGGTGTGGTTTTCAGTTCTGAAAAGTCCTGGGAAAACCCAATCCAAATTTTGCTCTTTTTTCTTTTTATGATGCTTGGTTTAGGAATTATCACCATCCAAAAACATTAAGGTAGGTAGTTTTTGGCAGAAAATCAGTAAAAATCACTTTAGATGCGAATATTTCCTAAACCAGACGATGAAAAAAAAATTGGCTTCCATGTATCGATTGGGTGCGAATAGACCTTTCCAAAAATGTATGTCATGATTTATTTCATTGACTTTTAAGAAAAAAGCTTTTTTTAAAAAACGGTAAGGGTGTAGTCCATGCTTTTTTTTGAAATCCATGAAAAAATTTCGTGATGAAATTTTTACATTTTTGGAAAGGTGTGTTAATTTCCTATTCAGCACTGAAAACCTTAACAATTTTGAAAGCTCCGTTCATTAGATATTCGCATATAACGGATTGCGTTGAAACTGCATAGAAAATACTTTGAGTGCAAATATCTAATGAACTAGGCGTTGCAAAAGCTTTTGGTTTTCAGTAACGGATAGGTTTAGAATAGACAAATTAGAAACTGAAAACCGAAACCATTTGGAAGGCCTTATCGCGAAAATATATCTATCCAAAGACATTTTCAGGCTAACAAATCAAACAACGCAAAAAATAAAATATCACTTTGGAAGCGTATATTTTGAGAACCCGGTATCATAGAAGGGTGTGGTTTTCGGTTCTGAAAAGTCCTGGGAAATCCCTATCCAAATTTTGCTCTTTTTTCTTTTTATGATTCTTGGTTTAGGAATTATCACCATCCAAAGACATAAAGTAGGTAGTTTTTGGCAGAAAATCAGTAAAATCACTTTAGATGCGAATATTTCCTAAACCAGACGATGAAAAAAAAATTGGCTTCCATGTATCGATTGGGTGCGAATAGACCTTTCCAAAAATGTATGTCATGATTTATTTCATTGACTTTTAAGAAAAAAGCTTTTTTTAAAAAAAACGCTTTTTTTTGAAATCCATGAAAAAATTTCGTGATGAAATTTTTACATTTTTGGAAAGGTGTGTTAATTTCCTATTCAGCACTGAAAACCGCAACAATTTTGAAAGCTCCGTTCATTAGATATTCGCATATAACGGATTGCGTTGAAACTGCATAGAAAATATTTTGAGTGCAAATATCTAATGAACTAGGCGTTGCAAAAGCTTTTGGTTTTCAGTAACGGATAGGTTTAGAATAGACAAATTAGAAACTGAAAACCGAAACCATTTGGAAGGCCTTATCGCGAAAATATATCTATCCAAAGACATTTTCAGGCTAACAAATCAAACAACGCAAAAAATTAAATATCACTTTGGAAGCGTATATTTTGAGAACCCGGTATCATAGAACGGTGTGGTTTTCAGTTCTGAAAAGTCCTGGGAAATCCCTATCCAAATTTTGCTCTTTTTTCTTTTTATGATGCTTGGTTTAGGAATTATCACCATCCAAAGACATTAAGGTAGGTAGTTTTTGGCAGAAAATCAGTAAAATCACTTTAGATGCGAATATTTCCTAAACCAGACGATGAAAAAACAATTGGCTTCCATGTATCGATTGGGTGCGAATAGACCTTTTCAAAAATGTATGTCATGATTTATTTCATTGACTTTTAAGAAAAAAGCTTTTTTTAAAAAAACGGTAAGGGGGTAGTCCATGCTTTTTTTTTTAAATCCATGAAAAAATTTCGTGATGAAATTTTTACATTTTTGGAAAGGTGTGCTAATTTCCTATTCAGCACTGAAAACCGCAACAATTTTGAAAGCTCCGTTCATTAGATATTCGCATATAACGGATTGCGTTGAAACTGCATAGAAAATACTTTGAGTGCAAATATCTAATGAACTAGGCGTTGCAAAAGCTTTTGGTTTTCAGTAACGGATAGGTTTAGAATAGACAAATTAGAAACTGAAAACCGAAACCATTTGGAAGGCCTTATCGCGAAAATATATCTATCCAAAGACATTTTCAGGCTAACAAATCAAACAACGCAAAAAATAAAATATCACTTTGGAAGCGTATATTTTGAGAACCCGGTATCATAGAAGAGTGTGGTTTTCGGTTCTGAAAAGTCCTGGGAAATCCCTATCCAAATTTTGCTCTTTTTTCTTTTTATGATGCTTGGTTTAGGAATTATCACCATCCAAAGACATTAAGGTAGGTAGTTTTTGGCAGAAAATCAGTAAAATCACTTTAGATGCGAATATTTCCTAAACCAGACGATGAAAAAAAAATTGGCTTCCATGTATCGATTGGGTGCGAATAGACCTTTCCAAAAATGTATGTCATGATTTATTTCATTGACTTTTAAGAAAAAAGCTTTTTTTAAAAAAACGGTAAGGGGGTAGTCCATGCTTTTTTTTTGAAATCCATGAAAAAATTTCGTGATGAAATTTTTATATTTTTGGAAAGGTGTGTTAATTTCCTATTCAGCACTGAAAACCGCAACAATTTTGAAAGCTCCGTTCATTAGATATTCGCATATAACGGATTGCGTTGAAACTGCATAGAAAATACTTTGAGTGCAAATATCTAATGAACTAGGCGTTGCAAAAACTTTTGGGTTTCAGAATAGACAAATTAGAAACTGAAAACCGAAACCATTTGGAAGGCCTTATCGCGAAAATATATCTATCCAAAGACATTTTCAGGCTAACAAATCAAACAACGCAAAAAATAAAATATCACTTTGGAAGCGTATATTTTGAGAACCCGGTATCATAGAAGGGTGTGGTTTTCAGTTCTGAAAAGTCCTGGGAAATCCCTATCCAAATTTTGCTCTTTTTTCTTTTTATAATGCTTGGTTTAGGAATTATCACCATCCAAAGACATTAAGGTAGGTAGTTTTTGGCAGAAAATCAGTAAAATCACTTTAGATGCGAATATTTCCTAAACCAGACGATGAAAAAAAAATTGGCTTCCATGTATCGATTGGGTGCGAATAGACCTTTCCAAAAATGTATGTCATGATTTATTTCATTGACTTTTAAGAAAAAAGCTTTTTTTAAAAAAACGGTAAGGGTGTAGTCCATGCTTTTTTTTGAAATCCATGAAAAAATTTCGTGATGAAATTTTTACATTTTTGGAAAGGTGTGTTAATTTCCTATTCAGCACTGAAAACCTTAACAATTTTGAAAGCTCCGTTCATTAGATATTCGCATATAACGGATTGCGTTGAAACTGCATAGAAAATACTTTGAGTGCAAATATCTAATGAACTAGGCGTTGCAAAAGCTTTTGGTTTTCAGTAACGGATAGGTTTAGAATAGACAAATTAGAAACTGAAAACCGAAACCATTTGGAAGGCCTTATCGCGAAAATATATCTATCCAAAGACATTTTCAGGCTAACTTTGGAAGCGTATATTTTGAGAACCCGGTATCATAGAAGGGTGTGGTTTTCGGTTCTGAAAAGTCCTGGGAAATCCCTATCCAAATTTTGCTCTTTTTTCTTTTTATGATTCTTGGTTTAGGAATTATCACCATCCAAAGACATAAAGTAGGTAGTTTTTGGCAGAAAATCAGTAAAATCACTTTAGATGCGAATATTTCCTAAACCAGACGATGAAAAAAAAATTGGCTTCCATGTATCGATTGGGTGCGAATAGACCTTTCCAAAAATGTATGTCATGATTTATTTCATTGACTTTTAAGAAAAAAGCTTTTTTTAAAAAAACGCTTTTTTTTGAAATCCATGAAAAAATTTCGTGATGAAATTTTTACATTTTTGGAAAGGTGTGTTAATTTCCTATTCAGCACTGAAAACCGCAACAATTTTGAAAGCTCCGTTCATTAGATATTCGCATATAACGGATTGCGTTGAAACTGCATAGAAAATATTTTGAGTGCAAATATCTAATGAACTAGGCGTTGCAAAAGCTTTTGGTTTTCAGTAACGGATAGGTTTAGAATAGACAAATTAGAAACTGAAAACCGAAACCATTTGGAAGGCCTTATCGCGAAAATATATCTATCCAAAGACATTTTCAGGCTAACAAATCAAACAACGCAAAAAATTAAATATCACTTTGGAAGCGTATATTTTGAGAACCCGGTATCATAGAACGGTGTGGTTTTCAGTTCTGAAAAGTCCTGGGAAATCCCTATCCAAATTTTGCTCTTTTTTCTTTTTATGATGCTTGGTTTAGGAATTATCACCATCCAAAGACATTAAGGTAGGTAGTTTTTGGCAGAAAATCAGTAAAATCACTTTAGATGCGAATATTTCCTAAACCAGACGATGAAAAAACAATTGGCTTCCATGTATCGATTGGGTGCGAATAGACCTTTTCAAAAATGTATGTCATGATTTATTTCATTGACTTTTAAGAAAAAAGCTTTTTTTAAAAAAACGGTAAGGGGGTCCATGCTTTTTTTTTTAAATCCATGAAAAAATTTCGTGATGAAATTTTTACATTTTTGGAAAGGTGTGCTAATTTCCTATTCAGCACTGAAAACCGCAACAATTTTGAAAGCTCCGTTCATTAGATATTCGCATATAACGGATTGCGTTGAAACTGCATAGAAAATACTTTGAGTGCAAATATCTAATGAACTAGGCGTTGCAAAAGCTTTTGGTTTTCAGTAACGGATAGGTTTAGAATAGACAAATTAGAAACTGAAAACCGAAACCATTTGGAAGGCCTTATCGCGAAAATATATCTATCCAAAGACATTTTCAGGCTAACAAATCAAACAACGCAAAAAATAAAATATCACTTTGGAAGCGTATATTTTGAGAACCCGGTATCATAGAAGAGTGTGGTTTTCGGTTCTGAAAAGTCCTGGGAAATCCCTATCCAAATTTTGCTCTTTTTTCTTTTTATGATGCTTGGTTTAGGAATTATCACCATCCAAAGACATTAAGGTAGGTAGTTTTTGGCAGAAAATCAGTAAAATCACTTTAGATGCGAATATTTCCTAAACCAGACGATGAAAAAAAAATTGGCTTCCATGTATCGATTGGGTGCGAATAGACCTTTCCAAAAATGTATGTCATGATTTATTTCATTGACTTTTAAGAAAAAAGCTTTTTTTAAAAAAACGGTAAGGGGGTAGTCCATGCTTTTTTTTTGAAATCCATGAAAAAATTTCGTGATGAAATTTTTATATTTTTGGAAAGGTGTGTTAATTTCCTATTCAGCACTGAAAACCGCAACAATTTTGAAAGCTCCGTTCATTAGATATTCGCATATAACGGATTGCGTTGAAACTGCATAGAAAATACTTTGAGTGCAAATATCTAATGAACTAGGCGTTGCAAAAACTTTTGGGTTTCAGAATAGACAAATTAGAAACTGAAAACCGAAACCATTTGGAAGGCCTTATCGCGAAAATATATCTATCCAAAGACATTTTCAGGCTAACAAATCAAACAACGCAAAAAATAAAATATCACTTTGGAAGCGTATATTTTGAGAACCCGGTATCATAGAAGGGTGTGGTTTTCAGTTCTGAAAAGTCCTGGGAAATCCCTATCCAAATTTTGCTCTTTTTTCTTTTTATAATGCTTGGTTTAGGAATTATCACCATCCAAAGACATTAAGGTAGGTAGTTTTTGGCAGAAAATCAGTAAAATCACTTTAGATGCGAATATTTCCTAAACCAGACGATGAAAAAAAAATTGGCTTCCATGTATCGATTGGGTGCGAATAGACCTTTCCAAAAATGTATGTCATGATTTATTTCATTGACTTTTAAGAAAAAAGCTTTTTTTAAAAAAACGGTAAGGGGGTAGTCCCATGCTTTTTTTTGAAATCCATGAAAAAATTTCGTGATGAAATTTTTACATTTTTGGAAAGGTGTGTTAATTTCCTATTCAGCACTGAAAACCGCAACAATTTTGAAAGCTCCGTTCATTAGATATTCGCATATAACGGATTGCGTTGAAACTGCATAGAAAATACTTTGAGTGCAAATATCTAATGAACTAGGCGTTGCAAAAGCTTTTGGTTTTCAGTAACGGATAGGTTTAGAATAGACAAATTAGAAACTGAAAACCGAAACCATTTGGAAGGCCTTATCGCGAAAATATATCTATCCAAGAACATTTTCAGGCTAACAAATCAAACAACGCAAAAAATAAAATATCACTTTGGAAGCGTATATTTTGAGAACCCGGTATCATAGAAGGGTGTGGTTTTCAGTTTTGAAAAGTCCTGGGAAATCCCTATCCAAATTTTGCTCTTTTTTCTTTTTATGATGCTTGGTTTAGGAATTATCACCATCCAAAGACATTAAGGTAGGTAGTTTTTGGCAGAAAATCAGTAAAATCACTTTAGATGCGAATATTTCCTAAACCAGACGATGAAAAAAAAATTGGCTTCCATGTATCGATTGGGTGCGAATAGACCTTTTCAAAAATGTATGTCATGATTTATTTCATTGACTTTTAAGAAAAAAGCTTTTTTTAAAAAAACGGTAAGGGGGTAGTCCATGCTTTTTTTTGAAATCCATGAAAAAATTTCGTGATGAAATTTTTACATTTTTGGAAAGGTGTGTTAATTTCCTATTCAGCACTGAAAACCGCTACAATTTTGAAAGCTCCGTTCATTAGATATTCGCATTTTGGTTTTCAGTAACGGATAGGTTTAGAATAGACAAATTAGAAACTGAAAACCGAAACCATTTGGAAGGCCTTATCGCGAAAATATATCTATCCAAAGACATTTTCAGGCTAACAAATCAAACAACGCAAAAAATAAAATATCACTTTGGAAGCGTATATCTTGAGAACCCGGTATCATAAAAGGGTGTGGTTTTCAGTTCTGAAAAGTCCTGGGAAATCCCTATCCAAATTTTGCTCTTTTTTCTTTTTATGATGCTTGGTTTAGGAATTATCACCATCCAAAGACATTAAGGTAGGTAGTTTTTGGCAGAAAATCAGTAAAATCACTTTAGATGCGAATATTTCCTAAACCAGACGATGAAACAAAAATTGGCTTCCATGTATCGATTGGGTGCGAATAGACCTTTCCAAAAATGTATGTCATGATTTATTTCATTGACTTTTAAGAAAAAAGCTTTTTTTAAAAAAACGGTAAGGGGGTAGTCCATGCTTTTTTTTTAAATCCATGAAAAAATTTCGTGATGAAATTTTTACATTTTTGGAAAGGTGTGTTAATTTCCTATTCAGCACTGAAAACCTTAACAATTTTGAAAGCTCCGTTCATTAGATATTCGCATATAACGGATTGCGTTGAAACTGCATAGAAAATACTTTGAGTGCAAATATCTAATGAACTAGGCGTTGCAAAAGCTTTTGGTTTTCAGTAACGGATAGGTTTAGAATAGACAAATTAGAAACTGAAAACCGAAACCATTTGGAAGGCCTTATCGCGAAAATATATCTATCCAAAGACATTTTCAGGCTAACAAATCAAACAACGCAAAAAATAAAATATCACTTTGGAAGCGTATATTTTGAAAACCCGGTATCATAGAAGAGTGTGGTTTTCGGTTCTGAAAAGTCCTGGGAAATCCCTATCCAAATTTTGCTCCTTTTTCTTTTTATGATGCTTGGTTTAGGAATTATCACCATCCAAAGACATTAAGGTAGGTAGTTTTTGGCAGAAAATCAGTAAAATCACTTTAGATGCGAATATTTCCTAAACCAGACGATGAAAAAAAAATTGGCTTCCATGTATCGATTGGGTGCGAATAGACCTTTCCAAAAATGTATGTCATGATTTATTTCATTGACTTTTAAGAAAAAAGCTTTTTTTAAAAAAACGGTAAGGGGGTAGTCCATGCTTTTTTTTGAAATCCATGAAAAAATTTCGTGATGAAATTTTTACATTTTTGGAAAGGTGTGTTAATTTCCTATTCAGCACTGAAAACCGCAACAATTTTGAAAGCTCCGTTCATTAGATATTCGCATATAACGGATTGCGTTTAAACTGCATAGAAAATACTTTGAGTGCAAATATCTAATGAACTAGGCGTTGCAAAAGCTTTTGGTTTTCAGTAACGGATAAGTTTAGAATAGACAAATTAGAAACTGAAAACCGAAACCATTTGGAAGGCCTTATCGCGAAAATATATCTATCCAAAGACATTTTCAGGCTAACAAATCAAACAACGCAAAAAATAAAATATCACTTTGGAAGCGTATATTTTGAGAACCCGGTATCATAGAAGGGTGTGGTTTTCGGTTCTGAAAAGTCCTGGAAAATCCCTATCCAAATTTTGCTCTTTTTTCTTTTTATGATGCTTGGTTTAGGAATTATCACCATCCAAAGACATTAAGGTAGGTAGTTTTTGGCAGAAAATCAGTAAAATCACTTTAGATGCGAATATTTCCTAAACCAGACGATGAAAAAAAAATTGGCTTCCATGTATCGATTGGGTGCGAATAGACCTTTCCAAAAATGTATGTCATGATTTATTTCATTGACTTTTAAGAAAAAAGCTTTTTTTAAAAAAACGGTAAGGGGGTAGTCCATGCTTTTTTTTGAAATCCATGAAAAAATTTCGTGATGAAATTTTTACATTTTTAAAAAGGTGTGTTAATTTCCTATTCAGCACTGAAAACCGCAACAATTTTGAAAGCTCCGTTCATTAGATATTCGCATATAACGGATTGCGTTGAAACTGCATAGAAAATACTTTGAGTGCAAATATCTAATGAACTAGGCGTTGCAAAAGCTTTTGGTTTTCAGTAACGGATAGGTTTAGAATAGACAAATTAGAAACTGAAAACCGAAACCATTTGGAAGGCCTTATCGCGAAAATATATCTATCCAAAGACATTTTCAGGCTAACAAATCAAACAACGCAAAAAATAAAATATCACTTTGGAAGCGTATATTTTGAGAACCCGGTATCATAGAAGGGTGTGGTTTTCGGTTCTGAAAAGTCCTGGGAAATCCCTATCCAAATTTTGCTCTTTTTTCTTTTTATGATGCTTGGTTTAGGAATTATCACCATGCAAAGACATTAAGGTAGGTAGTTTTTGGCAGAAAATCAGTAAAATCACTTTAGATGCGAATATTTCCTAAACCAGACGATGAAAAAAAAATTGGCTTCCATGTATCGATTGGGTGCGAATAGACCTTTCCAAAAATATATGTCATGATTTATTTCATTGACTTTTAAGAAAAAAGCTTTTTTTAAAAAAACGGTAAGGGGGTAGTCCATGCTTTTTTTTGAAATCCATGAAAAAATTTCGTGATGAAATTTTTACATTTTTGGAAAGGTGTGTTAATTTCCTATTCAGCACTGAAAACCGCAACAATTTTGAAAGCTCCGTTCATTAGATATTCGCATATAACGGATTGCGTTGAAACTGCATAGAAAATACTTTGAGTGCAAATATCTAATGAACTAGGCGTTGCAAAAGCTTTTGGTTTTCAGTAACGGATATGTTTAGAATAGACAAGTCATAAACTGAAAACCGAAACCATTTGGAAGGCCTTATCGCGAAAATATATCTATCCAAAGACATTTTCAGGCTAACAAATCAAACAACGCAAAAAATAAAATATCACTTTGGAAGCGTATATTTTGAGAACCCGGTATCATAGAAGGGTGTGGTTTTCGGTTCTGAAAAGTCCTGGGAAATCCCTATCCAAATTTTGCTCTGTTTTCTTTTTATGATTCTTGGTTTAGGAATTATCACCATCCAAAGACATTAAGGTAGGTAGTTTTTGGCAGAAAATCAGTAAAATCACTTTAGATGCGAATATTTCCTAAACCAGACGATGAAAAAAAAAATGGCTTCCATGTATCGATTGGGTGCGAATAGACCTTTCCAAAAATGTATGTCATGATTTATTTCATTGACTTTTAAGAAAAAAGCTTTTTTTAAAAAAACGGTAAGGGGGTAGTCCATGCTTTTTTTTTGAAATCCATGAAAAAATTTCGTGATGAAATTTTTACATTTTTGGAAAGGTGTGTTAATTTCCTATTCAGCAATCTATCTATCCAAAGACATTTTCAGGCTAACAAATCAAACAACGCAAAAAATAAAATATCACTTTGGAAGCGTATATTTTGAGAACCCGGTATCATAGAAGGGTGTGGTTTTCGGTTCTGAAAAGTCCTGGGAAATCCCTATCCAAATTTTGCTCTTTTTTCTTTTTATGATTCTTGGTTTAGGAATTATCACCATCCAAAGACATTAAGGTAGGTAGTTTTTGGCAGAAAATCAGTAAAATCACTTTAGATGCGAATATTTCCTAAGCCAGACGATGAAAAAAAAATTGGCTTCCATGTATCGATTGGGTGCGAATAGACCTTTCCAAAAATGTATGTCATGATTTATTTCATTGACTTTTAAGAAAAAAGCTTTTTTTAAAAAAACGGTAAGGGGGTAGTCCATGCTTTTTTTTTGAAATCCATGAAAAAAATTCGTGATGAAATTTTTACATTTTTGGAAAGGTGTGTTAATTTCCTATTCAGCACTGAAAACCGCAACAATTTTGAAAGCTCCGTTCATTAGATATTCGCATATAACGGATTGCGTTGAAACTGCATAGAAAATACTTTGAGTGCAAATATCTAATGAACTAGGCGTTGCAAAAGCTTTTGGTTTTCAGTAACGGATAGGTTTAGAATAGACAAATTAGAAACTGAAAACCGAAACCATTTGGAAGGCCTTATGGCGAAAATATATCTATCCAAAGACATTTTCAGGCTAACAAATCAAACAACGCAAAAAATAAAATATCACTTTGGAAGCGTATATTTTGAGAACCCGGTATCATAGAAGGGTGTGGTTTTCGGTTCTGAAAAGTCCTGGGAAATCCCTATCCAAATTTTGCTCTTTTTTCTTTTTATAATGCTTGGTTTAGGAATTATCACCATCCAAAGACATTAAGGTAGGTAGTTTTTGGCAGAAAATCAGTAAAATCACTTTAGATGCGAATATTTCCTAAACCAGACGATAAAAAAAAAATTGGCTTCCATGTATCGATTGGGTGCGAATAGACCTTTCCAAAAATGTATGTCATGATTTATTTCATTGACTTTTAAGAAAAAAGCTTTTTTTAAAAAAACGGTAAGGGGGTAGTCCATGCTTTTTTTTGAAATCCATGAAAAAATTTCGTGATGAAATTTTTACATTTTTGGAAAGGTGTGTTAATTTCCTATTCAGCACTGAAAACCGCAACAATTTTGAAAGCTCCGTTCATTAGATATTCGCATATAACGGATTGCGTTGAAACTGCATAGAAAATACTTTGAGTGCAAATATCTAATGAACTAGGCGTTGCAAAAGCTTTTGGTTTTCAGTAACGGATAGGTTTAGAATAGACAAATTAGAAACTGAAAACCGAAACCATTTGGAAGGCCTTATCGCGAAAATATATCTATCCAAAGACATTTTCAGGCTAACAAATCAAACAACGCAAAAAATAAAATATCACTTTGGAAGCGTATATTTTGAGAACCCGGTATCATAGAAGAGTGTGGTTTTCGGTTCTGAAAAGTCCTGGGAAATCCCTATCCAAATTTTGCTCTTTTTTCTTTTTATGATGCTTGGTTTAGGAATTATCACCATCCAAAGACATTAAGGTAGGTAGTTTTTGGCAGAAAATCAGTAAAATCACTTTAGATGCGAATATTTCCTAAACCAGAAGATGAAAAAAAAATTGGCTTCCATGTATCGATTGGGTGCGAATGGACCTTTCCAAAAATGTATGTCATGATTTATTTCATTGACTTTTAAGAAAAAAGCTTTTTTTAAAAAAACGGTAAGGGGGTAGTCCATGCTTTTTTTTGAAATCCATGAAAAAATTTCGTGATGAAATTTTTACATTTTTGGAAAGGTGTGTTAATTTCCTATTCAGCACTGAAAACCGCAACAATTTTGAAAGCTCCGTTCATTAGATATTCGCATATAACGGATTGCGTTGAAACTGCATAGAAAATACTTTGAGTGCAAATATCTAATGAACTAGGCGTTGCAAAAGCTTTTGGTTTTCAGTAACGGATAGGCTTAGAATAGACAAATTAGAAACTGAAAACCGAAACCATTTGGAAGGCCTTATCGCGAAAATATATCTATCCAAAGACATTTTCAGGCTAACAAATCAAACAACGCAAAAAATAAAATATCACTTTGGAAGCGTATATTTTGAGAACCCGGTATCATAGAAGGGTGTGGTTTTCGGTTCTGAAAAGTCCTGGGAAATCCCTATCCAAATTTTGCTCTTTTTTCTTTTTATGATGCTTGGTTTAGGAATTATCACCATCCAAAGACATTAAGGTAGGTAGTTTTTGGCAGAAAATCAGTAAAATCACTTTAGATGCGAATATTTCCTAAACCAGACGATGAAAAAAAAATTGGCTTCCATGTATCGATTGGGTGCCAATAGACCTTTCCAAAAATGTATGTCATGATTTATTTCATTGACTTTTAAGAAAAAAGCTTTTTTTAAAAAAACGGTAAGGGGGTAGTCCATGCTTTTTTTTGAAATCCATGAAAAAATTTCGTGATGAAATTTTTACATTTTTGGAAAGGTGTGTTAATTTCCTATTCAGCACTGAAAACCGCAACAATTTTGAAAGCTCCGTTCATTAGATATTCGCATATAACGGATTGCGTTGAAACTGCATAGAAAATACTTTGAGTGCAAATATCTAATGAACTAGGCGTTGCAAAAGCTTTTGGTTTTCAGTAACGGATAGGTTTAGAATAGACAAATTAGAAACTGAAAACCGAAACCATTTGGAAGGCCTTATGGCGAAAATATATCTATCCAAAGACATTTTCAGGCTAACAAATCAAACAACGCAAAAAATAAAATATCACTTTGGAAGCGTATATTTTGAGAACCCGGTATCATAGAAGGGTGTGGTTTTCGGTTCTGAAAAGTCCTGGGAAATCCCTATCCAAATTTTGCTCTTTTTTCTTTTTATGATGCTTGGTTTAGGAATTATCACCATCCAAAGACATTAAGGTAGGTAGTTTTTGGCAGAAAATCAGTAAAATCACTTTAGATGCGAATATTTCCTAAACCAGACGATGACAAAAAAAATTGGCTTCCATGTATCGATTGGGTGCGAATAGACCTTTCCAAAAATGTATGTCATGATTTATTTCATTGACTTTTAAGAAAAAAGCTTTTTTTAAAAAAACGGTAAGGGGGTAGTCCATGCTTTTTTTTGAAATCCATGAAAAAATTTCGTGATGAAATTTTTACATTTTTGGAAAGGTGTGTTAATTTCCTATTCAGCACTGAAAACCGCAACAATTTTGAAAGCTCCGTTCATTAGATATTCGCATATAACGGATTGCGTTTAAACTGCATAGAAAATACTTTGAGTGCAAATATCTAATGAACTAGGCGTTGCAAAAGCTTTTGGTTTTCAGTAACGGATAGGTTTAGAATAGACAAATTAGAAACTGAAAACCGAAACCATTTGGAAGGCCTTATGGCGAAAATATATCTATCCAAAGACATTTTCAGGCTAACAAATCAAACAACGCAAAAAATAAAATATCACTTTGGAAGCGTATATTTTGAGAACCCGGTATCATAGAAGGGTGTGGTTTTCGGTTCTGAAAAGTCCTGGGAAATCTCTATCCAAATTTTGCTCTTTTTTCTTTTTATGATGCTTGGTTTAGGAATTATCACCATCCAAAGACATTAAGGTAGGTAGTTTTTGGCAGAAAATCAGTAAAATCACTTTAGATGCGAATATTTCCTAAACCAGACGATGAAAAAAAAATTGGCTTCCATGTATCGATTGGGTGCGAATAGACCTTTCCAAAAATGTATGTCATGATTTATTTCATTGACTTTTAAGAAAAAAGCTTTTTTTTAAAAAACGGTAAGGGGGTAGTCCATGCTTTTTTTTGAAATCCATGAAAAAATTTCGTGATGAAATTTTTACATTTTTGGAAAGGTGTGTTAATTTCCTATTCAGCACTGAAAACCGCAACAATTTTGAAAGCTCCGTTCATTAGATATTCGCATATAACGGATTGCGTTGAAACTGCATAGAAAATACTTTGAGTGCAAATATCTAATGAACTAGGCGTTGCAAAAGCTTTTGGTTTTCAGTAACGGATAGGTTTAGAATAGACAAATTAGAAACTGAAAACCGAAACCATTTGGAAGGCCTTATCGCGAAAATATATCTATCCAAAGACATTTTCAGGCTAACAAATCAAACAACGCAAAAAATAAAATATCACTTTGGAAGCGTATATTTTGAGAACCCGGTATTATAGAAGGGTGTGGTTTTCGGTTCTGAAAATTCCTGGGAAATCTCTATCCAAATTTTGCTCTTTTTTCTTTTTATGATGCTTGGTTTAGGAATTATCACCATCCAAAGACATTAAGGTAGGTAGTTTTTGGCAGAAAATCAGTAAAATCACTTTAGATGCGAATATTTCCTAAACCAGAAGATGAAAAAAAAATTGGCTTCCATGTATCGATTGGGTGCGAATAGACCTTTCCAAAAATGTATGTCATGATTTATTTCATTGACTTTTAAGAAAAAAGCTTTTTTTAAAAAAACGGTAAGGGGGTAGTCCATGCTTTTTTTTGAAATCCATGAAAAAATTTCGTGATGAAATTTTTACATTTTTGGAAAGGTGTGTTAATTTCATATTCAGCACTGAAAACCGCAACAATTTTGAAAGCTCCGTTCATTAGATATTCGCATATAACGGATTGCGTTGAAACTGCATAGAAAATACTTTGAGTGCAAATATCTAATGAACTAGGCGTTGCAAAAGCTTTTGGTTTTCAGTAACGGATAGGTTTAGAATAGACAAATTAGAAACTGAAAACCGAAACCATTTGGAAGGCCTTATCGCGAAAATATATCTATCCAAAGACATTTTCAGGCTAACAAATCAAACAACGCAAAAAATAAAATATCACTTTGGAAGCGTATATTTTGAGAACCCGGTATCATAGAAGGGTGTGGTTTTCAGTTCTGAAAAGTCCTGGGAAATTCCTATCCAAATTTTGCTCTTTTTTCTTTTTATGATGCTTGGTTTAGGAATTATCACCATCCAAAGACATTAAGGTAGGTAGTTTTTGGCAGAAAATCAGTAAAATCACTTTAGATGCGAATATTTCCTAAACCAGACGATGAAAAAAAAATTGGCTTCCATGTATCGATTGGGTGCGAATAGACCTTTCCAAAAATGTATGTCATGATTTATTTCATTGACTTTTAAGAAAAAAGCTTTTTTTAAAAAAACGGTAAGGGGGTAGTCCATGCTTTTTTTTGAAATCCATGAAAAAATTTCGTGATGAAATTTTTACATTTTTGGAAAGGTGTGTTAATTTCCTATTCAGCACTGAAAACCGCAACAATTTTGAAAGCTCCGTTCATTAGATATTCGCATATAACGGATTGCGTTGAAACTGCATAGAAAATACTTTGAGTGCAAATATCTAATGAACTAGGCATTGCAAAAGCTTTTGGTTTTCAGTAACGGATAGGTTTAGAATAGACAAATTAGAAACTGAAAACCGAAACCATTTGGAAGGCCTTATGGCGAAAATATATCTATCCAAAGACATTTTCAGGCTAACAAATCAAACAACGCAAAAAATAAAATATCACTTTGGAAGCGTATATTTTGAGAACCCGGTATCATAGAAGGGTGTGGTTTTCGGTTCTGAAAAGTCCTGGGAAATCCCTATCCAAATTTTGCTCCTTTTTCTTTTTATGATGCTTGGTTTAGGATTTATCACCATCCAAAGACATTAAGGTAGGTAGTTTTTGGCAGAAAATCAGTAAAATCACTTTAGATGCGAATATTTCCTAAACCAGACGATGAAAAAAAAATTGGCTTCCATGTATCGATTGGGTGCGAATAGACCTTTCCAAAAATGTATGTCATGATTTATTTCATTGACTTTTAAGAAAAAAGCTTTTTTTAAAAAAACGGTAAGGGGGTAGTCCATGCTTTTTTTTGAAATCCATGAAAAAATTTCGTGATGAAATTTTTACATTTTTGGAAAGGTGTGTTAATTTCCTATTCAGCACTGAAAACCGCAACAATTTTGAAAGCTCCGTTCATTAGATATTCGCATATAACGGATTGCGTTTAAACTGCATAGAAAATACTTTGAGTGCAAATATCTAATGAACTAGGCGTTGCAAAAGCTTTTGGTTTTCAGTAACGGATAGGTTTAGAATAGACAAATAAACCATTTGGAAGGCCTTATCGCGAAAATATATCTATCCAAAGACATTTTCAGGCTAACAAATCAAACAACGCAAAAAATAAAATATCACTTTGGAAGCGTATATTTTGAGAACCCGGTATTATAGAAGGGTGTGGTTTTCGGTTCTGAAAAGTCCTAGGAAATCCCTATCCAAATTTTGCTCTTTTTTCTTTTTATGATGCTTGGTTTAGGAATTATCACCATCCAAAGACATTAAGGTAGGTAGTTTTTGGCAGAAAATCAGTAAAATCACTTTAGATGCGAATATTTCCTAAACCAGACGATGAAAAAAAAATTGGCTTCCATGTATCGATTGGGTGCGAATAGACCTTTCCAAAAATGTATGTCATGATTTATTTCATTGACTTTTAAGAAAAAAGCTTTTTTTTAAAAAACGGTAAGGGGGTAGTCCATGCTTTTTTTTGAAATCCATGAAAAAATTTCGTGATGAAATTTTTACATTTTTGGAAAGGTGTGTTAATTTCCTATTCAGCACTGAAAACCGCAACAATTTTGAAAGCTCCGTTCATTAGATATTCGCATATAACGGATTGCGTTGAAACTGCATAGAAAATACTTTGAGTGCAAATATCTAATGAACTAGGCGTTGCAAAAGCTTTTGGTTTTCAGTAACGGATAGGTTTAGAATAGACAAATTAGAAACTGAAAACCGAAACCATTTGGAAGGCCTTATCGCGAAAATATATCTATCCAAAGACATTTTCAGGCTAACAAATCAAACAACGCAAAAAATAAAATATCACTTTGGAAGCGTATATTTTGAGAACCCGGTATCATAGAAGGGTGTGGTTTTCGGTTCTGAAAAGTCCTGAGAAATCCCTATCCAAATTTTGCTCTGTTTTCTTTTTATGATTCTTGGTTTAGGAATTATCACCATCCAAAGACATTAAGGTAGGTAGTTTTTGGCAGAAAATCAGTAAAATCACTTTAGATGCGAATATTTCCTAAACCAGACGATGAAAAAAAAATTGGCTTCCATGTATCGATTGGGTGCGAATAGACCTTTCCAAAAATGTATGTCATGATTTATTTCATTGACTTTTAAGAAAAAAGCTTTTTTTAGAAAAACGGTAAGGGGGTAGTCCATGCTTTTTTTTGAAATCCATGAAAAAATTTCGTGATGAAATTTTTACATTTTTGGAAAGGTGTGTTAATTTCCTATTCAGCACTGAAAACCTTAACAATTTTGAAAGCTCCGTTCATTAGATATTCGCATATAACGGATTGCGTTGAAACTGCATAGAAAATACTTTGAGTGCAAATATCTAATGAACTAGGCGTTGCAAAAGCTTTTGGTTTTCAGTAACGGATAGGTTTAGAATAGACAAATTAGAAACTGAAAACCGAAACCATTTGGAAGGCCTTATCGCGAAAATATATCTATCCAAAGACATTTTCAGGCTAACAAATCAAACAACGCAAAAAATAAAATATCACTTTGGAAGCGTATATTTTGAGAACCCGGTATCATAGAAGAGTGTGGTTTTCGGTTCTGAAAAGTCCTGGGAAATCCCTATCCAAATTTTGCTCGTTTTTCTTTTTGTGATGCTTGGTTTAGGAATTATCACCATCCAAAGACATTAAGGTAGGTAGTTTTTGGCAGAAAATCAGTAAAATCACTTTAGATGCGAATATTTCCTAAACCAGAAGATGAAAAAAAAATTGGCTTCCATGTATCGATTGGGTGCGAATAGACCTTTCCAAAAATGTATGTCATGATTTATTTCATTGACTTTTAAGAAAAAAGCTTTTTTTAAAAAAACGGTAAGGGGGTAGTCCATGCTTTTTTTTAAATCCATGAAAAAATTTCGTGATGAAATTTTTACATTTTTGGAAAGGTGTGTTAATTTCCTATTCAGCACTGAAAACCGCAACAATTTTGAAAGCTCCGTTCATTAGATATTCGCATATAACGGATTGCGTTGAAACTGCATAGAAAATACTTTGAGTGCAAATATCTAATGAACTAGGCGTTGCAAAAGCTTTTGGTTTTCAGTAACGGATAGGTTTAGAATAGACAAATTAGAAACTGAAAACCGAAACCATTTGGAAGGCCTTATCGCGAAAATATATCTATCCAAAGACATTTTCAGGCTAACAAATCAAACAACGCAAAAAATAAAATATCACTTTGGAAGCGTATATTTTGAGAACCCGGTATCATAGAAGGGTGTGGTTTTCGGTTCTGAAAAGTTCTGGGAAATCCCTATCCAAATTTTGCTCTTTTTTCTTTTTATGATGCTTGGTTTAGGAATTATCACCATCCAAAGACATTAAGGTAGGTAGTTTTTGGCAGAAAATCAGTAAAATCACTTTAGATGCGAATATTTCCTAAACCAGACGATGAAAAAAAAATTGGCTTCCATGTATCGATTGGGTGCGAATAGACCTTTCCAAAAATGTATGTCATGATTTATTTCATTGACTTTTAAGAAAAAAGCTTTTTTTAAAAAAACGGTAAGGGGGTAGTCCATGCTTTTTTTTGAAATCCATGAAAAAATTTCGTGATGAAATTTTTACATTTTTGGAAAGGTGTGTTAATTTCCTATTCAGCACTGAAAACCGCAACAATTTTGAAAGCTCCGTTCATTAGATATTCGCATATAACGGATTGCGTTGAAACTGCATAGAAAATACTTTGAGTGCAAATATCTAATGAACTAGGCGTTGCAAAAGCTTTTGGTTTTCAGTAACGGATAGGTTTAGAATAGACAAATTAGAAACTGAAAACCGAAACCATTTGGAAGGCCTTATCGCGAAAATATATCTATCCAAAGACATTTTCAGGCTAACAAATCAAACAACGCAAAAAATAAAATATCACTTTGGAAGCGTATATTTTGAGAACCCGGTATCATAGAAGGGTGTGGTTTTCGGTTCTGAAAAGTCCTGGAAAATCCCTATCCAAATTTTGCTCTTTTTTCTTTTTATGATTCTTGGTTTAGGAATTATCACCATCCAAAGACATCAAGGTAGGTAGTTTTTGGCAGAAAATCAGTAAAATCACTTTAGATGCGAATATTTCCTAAACCAGACGATGAAAAAAAAATTGGCTTCCATGTATCGATTGGGTGCGAATAGACCTTTCCAAAAATGTATGTCATGATTTATTTCATTGACTTTTAAGAAAAAAGCTTTTTTTAAAAAAACGGTAAGGGGGTAGTCCATGCTTTTTTTTGAAATCCATGAAAAAATTTCGTGATGAAATTTTTACATTTTTGGAAAGGTGTGTTAATTTCCTATTCAGCACTGAAAACCGCAACAATTTTGAAAGCTCCGTTCATTAGATATTCGCATATAACGGATTGCGTTGAAACTGCATAGAAAATACTTTGAGTGCAAATATCTAATGAACTAGGCGTTGCAAAAGCTTTTGGTTTTCAGTAACGGATAGGTTTAGAATAGACAAATTAGAAACTGAAAACCATTTGGAAGGCCTTATGGCGAAAATATATCTATCCAAAGACATTTTCAGGCTAACAAATCAAACAACGCAAAAAATAAAATATCACTTTGGAAGCGTATATTTTGAGAACCCGGTATCATAGAAGGGTGTGGTTTTCGGTTCTGAAAAGTCCTGGGAAATCCCTATCCAAATTTTGCTCTTTTTTCTTTTTATGATGCTTGGTTTAGGAATTATCACCATCCGAAGACATTAAGGTAGGTAGTTTTTGGCAGAAAATCAGTAAAATCACTTTAGATGCGAATATTTCCTAAACCAGACGATGAAAAAAAAATTGGCTTCCATGTATCGATTGGGTGCGAATAGACCTTTCCAAAAATGTATGTCATGATTTATTTCATTGACTTTTAAGAAAAAAGCTTTTTTTAGAAAAACGGTAAGGGGGTAGTCCATGCTTTTTTTTGAAATCCATGAAAAAATTTCGTGATGAAATTTTTACATTTTTGGAAAGGTGTGTTAATTTCCTATTCAGCACTGAAAACCGCAACAATTTTGAAAGCTCCGTTCATTAGATATTCGCATATAACGGATTGCGTTTAAACTGCATAGAAAATACTTTGAGTGCAAATATCTAATGAACTAGGCGTTGCAAAAGCTTTTGGTTTTCAGTAACGGATAGGTTTAGAATAGACAAATTAGAAACTGAAAACCGAAACCATTTGGAAGGCCTTATGGCGAAAATATATCTATCCAAAGACATTTTCAGGCTAACAAATCAAACAACGCAAAAAATAAAATATCACTTTGGAAGCGTATATTTTGAGAACCCGGTATCATAGAAAGGTGTGGTTTTCGGTTCTGAAAAGTCCTGGGAAATCCCTATCCAAATTTTGCTCGTTTTTCTTTTTGTGATGCTTGGTTTAGGAATTATCACCATCCAAAGACATTAAGGTAGGTAGTTTTTGGCAGAAAATCAGTAAAATCACTTTAGATGCGAATATTTCCTAAACCAGACGATGAAAAAAAAATTGGCTTCCATGTATCGATTGGGTGCGAATAGACCTTTCCAAAAATTTATGTCATGATTTATTTCATTGACTTTTAAGAAAAAAGCTTTTTTTTAAAAAACGGTAAGGGGGTAGTCCATGCTTTTTTTTGAAATCCATGAAAAAATTTCGTGATGAAATTTTTACATTTTTGGAAAGGTGTGTTAATTTCCTATTCAGCACTAAAAACCGCAACAATTTTGAAAGCTCCGTTCATTAGATATTCGCATATAACGGATTGCGTTTAAACTGCATAGAAAATACTTTGAGTGCAAATATCTAATGAACTAGGCGTTGCAAAAGCTTTTGGTTTTCAGTAACGGATAGGTTTAGAATAGACAAATTAGAAACTGAAAACCGAAACCATTTGGAAGGCCTTATCGCGAAAATATATCTATCCAAAGACATTTTCAGGCTAACAAATCAAACAACGCAAAAAATAAAATATCACTTTGGAAGCGTATATTTTGAGAACCCGGTATCATAGAAGGGTGTGGTTTTCGGTTCTGAAAAGTCCTGGGAAATCCCTATCCAAATTTTGCTCTGTTTTCTTTTTATGATTCTTGGTTTAGGAATTATCACCATCCAAAGACATTAAGGTAGGTAGTTTTTGGCAGAAAATCAGTAAAATCACTTTAGATGCGAATATTTCCTAAACCAGACGATGAAAAAAAAATTGGCTTCCATGTATCGATTGGGTGCGAATAGACCTTTCCAAAAATGTATGTCATGATTTATTTCATTGACTTTTAAGAAAAAAGCTTTTTTTAGAAAAACGGTAAGGGGGTAGTCCATGCTTTTTTTTGAAATCCATGAAAAAATTTCGTGATGAAATTTTTACATTTTTGGAAAGGTGTGTTAATTTCCTATTCAGCACTGAAAACCGCAACAATTTTGAAAGCTCCGTTCATTAGATATTCGCATATAACGGATTGCGTTGAAACTGCATAGAAAATACTTTGAGTGCAAATATCTAATGAACTAGGCGTTGCAAAAGCTTTTGGTTTTCAGTAACGGATAGGTTTAGAATAGACAAATTAGAAACTGAAAACCGAAACCATTTGGAAGGCCTTATCGCGAAAATATATCTATCCAAAGACATTTTCAGGCTAACAAATCAAACAACGCAAAAAATAAAATATCACTTTGGAAGCGTATATTTTGAGAACCCGGTATCATAGAAGAGTGTGGTTTTCGGTTCTGAAAAGTCCTGGGAAATCCCTATCCAAATTTTGCTCGTTTTTCTTTTTGTGATGCTTGGTTTAGGAATTATCACCATCCAAAGACATTAAGGTAGGTAGTTTTTGGCAGAAAATCAGTAAAATCACTTTAGATGCGAATATTTCCTAAACCAGAAGATGAAAAAAAAATTGGCTTCCATGTATCGATTGGGTGCGAATAGACCTTTCCAAAAATGTATGTCATGATTTATTTCATTGACTTTTAAGAAAAAAGCTTTTTTTAAAAAAACGGTAAGGGGGTAGTCTATGCTTTTTTTTTAAATCCATGAAAAAATTTCGTGATGAAATTTTTACATTTTTGGAAAGGTGTGTTAATTTCCTATTCAGCACTGAAAACCGCAACAATTTTGAAAGCTCCGTTCATTAGATATTCGCATATAACGGATTGCGTTGAAACTGCATAGAAAATACTTTGAGTGCAAATATCTAATGAACTAGGCGTTGCAAAAGCTTTTGGTTTTCAGTAACGGATAGGTTTAGAATAGACAAATTAGAAACTGAAAACCGAAACCATTTGGAAGGCCTTATCGCGAAAATATATCTATCCAAAGACATTTTCAGGCTAACAAATCAAACAACGCAAAAAATAAAATATCACTTTGGAAGCGTATATTTTGAGAACCCGGTATCATAGAAGGATGTGGTTTTCGGTTCTGAAAAGTCCTGGGAAATCCCTATCCAAATTTTGCTCTTTTTCTTTTTATGATGCTTGGTTTAGGAATTATCACCATCCAAAGACATTAAGGTAGGTAGTTTTTGGCAGAAAATCAGTAAAATCACTTTAGATGCGAATATTTCCTAAACCAGACGATGAAAAAAAAATTGGCTTCCATGTATCGATTGGGTGCGAATAGACCTTTCCAAAAATGTATGTCATGATTTATTTCATTGACTTTTAAGAAAAAAGCTTTTTTTAAAAAAACGGTAAGGGGGTAGTCCATGCTTTTTTTTGAAATCCATGAAAAAATTTCGTGATGAAATTTTTACATTTTTGGAAAGGTGTGTTAATTTCCTATTCAGCACTGAAAACCGCAACAATTTTGAAAGCTCCGTTCATTAGATATTCGCATATAACGGATTGCGTTGAAACTGCATAGAAAATACTTTGAGTGCAAATATCTAATGAACTAGGCGTTGCAAAAGCTTTTGGTTTTCAGTAACGGATAGGTTTAGAATAGACAAATTAGAAACTGAAAACCGAAACCATTTGGAAGGCCTTATCACGAAAATATATCTATCCAAAGACATTTTCAGGCTAACAAATCAAACAACGCAAAAAATAAAATATCACTTTGGAAGCGTATATTTTGAGAACCCGGTATCATAGAAGGGTGTGGTTTTCGGTTCTGAAAAGTCCTGGGAAATCCCTATCCAAATTTTGCTCTTTTTTCTTTTTATGATGCTTGGTTTAGGAATTATCACCATCCAAAGACATTAAGGTAGGTAGTTTTTGGCAGAAAATCAGTAAAATCACTTTAGATGCGAATATTTCCTAAACCAGACGATGAAAAAAAAATTGGCTTCCATGTATCGATTGGGTGCGAATAGACCTTTCCAAAAATGTATGTCATGATTTATTTCATTGACTTTTAAGAAAAAAGCTTTTTTTAAAAAAACGGTAAGGGGGTAGTCCATGCTTTTTTTTGAAATCCATGAAAAAATTTCGTGATGAAATTTTTACATTTTTGGAAAGGTGTGTTAATTTCCTATTCAGCACTGAAAACCGCAACAATTTTGAAAGCTCCGTTCATTAGATATTCGCATATAACGGATTGCGTTGAAACTGCATAGAAAATACTTTGAGTGCAAATATCTAATGAACTAGGCGTTGCAAAAGCTTTTGGTTTTCAGTAACGGATAGGTTTAGAATAGACAAATTAGAAACTGAAAACCGAAACCATTTGGAAGGCCTTATGGCGAAAATATATCTATCCAAAGACATTTTCAGGCTAACAAATCAAACAACGCAAAAAATAAAATATCACTTTGGAAGCGTATATTTTGAGAACCCGGTATCATAGAAGGGTGTGGTTTTCGGTTCTGAAAAGTCCTGGGAAATCCCTATCCAAATTTTGCTCTTTTTTCTTTTTATGATGCTTGGTTTAGGAATTATCACCATCCGAAGACATTAAGGTAGGTAGTTTTTGGCAGAAAATCAGTAAAATCACTTTAGATGCGAATATTTCCTAAACCAGACGATGAAAAAAAAATTGGCTTCCATGTATCGATTGGGTGCGAATAGACCTTTCCAAAAATGTATGTCATGATTTATTTCATTGACTTTTAAGAAAAAAGCTTTTTTTAGAAAAACGGTAAGGGGGTAGTCCATGCTTTTTTTTGAAATCCATGAAAAAATTTCGTGATGAAATTTTTACATTTTTGGAAAGGTGTGTTAATTTCCTATTCAGCACTGAAAACCGCAACAATTTTGAAAGCTCCGTTCATTAGATATTCGCATATAACGGATTGCGTTTAAACTGCATAGAAAATACTTTGAGTGCAAATATCTAATGAACTAGGCGTTGCAAAAGCTTTTGGTTTTCAGTAACGGATAGGTTTAGAATAGACAAATTAGAAACTGAAAACCGAAACCATTTGGAAGGCCTTATGGCGAAAATATATCTATCCAAAGACATTTTCAGGCTAACAAATCAAACAACGCAAAAAATAAAATATCACTTTGGAAGCGTATATTTTGAGAACCCGGTATCATAGAAGGGTGTGGTTTTCGGTTCTGAAAAGTCCTGGGAAATCCCTATCCAAATTTTGCTCTTTTTTCTTTTTATGATTCTTGGTTTAGGAATTATCACCATCCAAAGACATTAAGGTAGGTAGTTTTTGGCAGAAAATCAGTAAAATCACTTTAGATGCGAATATTTCCTAAACCAGACGATGAAAAAAAAATTGGCTTCCATGTATCGATTGGGTGCGAATAGACCTTTCCAAAAATGTATGTCATGATTTATTTCATTGACTTTTAAGAAAAAAGCTTTTTTTAGAAAAACGGTAAGGGGGTAGTCCATGCTTTTTTTTGAAATCCATGAAAAAATTTCGTGATGAAATTTTTACATTTTTGGAAAGGTGTGTTAATTTCCTATTCAGCACTGAAAACCGCAACAATTTTGAAAGCTCCGTTCATTAGATATTCGCATATAACGGATTGCGTTGAAACTGCATAGAAAATACTTTGAGTGCAAATATCTAATGAACTAGGCGTTGCAAAAGCTTTTGGTTTTCAGTAACGGATAGGTTTAGAATAGACAAATTAGAAACTGAAAACCGAAACCATTTGGAAGGCCTTATCGCGAAAATATATCTATCCAAAGACATTTTCAGGCTAACAAATCAAACAACGCAAAAAATAAAATATCACTTTGGAAGCGTATATTTTGAGAACCCGGTATCATAGAAGGGTGTGGTTTTCGGTTCTGAAAAGTCCTGGGAAATCTCTATCCAAATTTTGCTCTTTTTTCTTTTTATGATTCTTGGTTTAGGAATTATCACCATCCAAAGACATTAAGGTAGGTAGTTTTTGGCAGAAAATCAGTAAAATCACTTTAGATGCGAATATTTCCTAAACCAGACGATGAAAAAAAAATTGGCTTCCATGTATCGATTGGGTGCGAATAGACCTTTCCAAAAATGTATGTCATGATTTATTTCATTGACTTTAAGAAAAAAGCTTTTTTTAAAAAAACGGTAAGGGGGTAGCCCATGCTTTTTTTTGAAATCCATGAAAAAATTTCGTGATGAAATTTTTACATTTTTGGAAAGGTGTGTTAATTTCCTATTCAGCACTGAAAACCGCAACAATCTTGAAAGCTCCGATCGTTAGATATTCGCATATAACGGATTGCGTTGAAACTGCATAGAAAATACTTTGAGTGCAAATATCTAATGAACTAGGCGTTGCAAAAGCTTTTGGTTTTCAGTAACGGATAGGTTTAGAATAGACAAATTAGAAACTGAAAAACGAAACCATTTGGAAGGCCTTATCGCGAAAATATATCTATCCAAAGACATTTTCAGGCTAACAAATCAAACAACGCAAAAAATAAAATATCACTTTGGAAGCGTATTTTTTGAGAACCCGGTATCATAGAAGGGTGTGGTTTTCGGTTCTGAAAAGTCCTGGGAAATCCCAATCCAAATTTTGCTCTTTTTTCTTTTTATGATTCTTGGTTTAGGAATTATCACCATCCAAAGACATTAAGTAGGTAGTTTTTGGCAGAAAATCAGTAAAATCACTTTAGATGCGAATATTTCCTAAACCAGACGATGAAAAAAAATTGGCTTCCATGTATCGATTGGGTGCGAATAGACCTTTCCAAAAATGTATGTCATGATTTATTTCATTGACTTTTAAGAAAAAAGCTTTTTTTAAAAAAACGGTAAGGGGGTAGTCCATGCTTTTTTTTTAAATCCATGAAAAAATTTCGTTATGAAATTTTTACATTTTTGGAAAGGTGTGTTAATTTCCTATTCAGCACTGAAAACCGCAACAATTTTGAAAGCTCCGTTCATTAGATATTCGCATATAACGGATTGCGTTGAAACTGCATAGAAAATACTTTGAGTGCAAATATCTAATGAACTAGGCGTTGCAAAAGCTTTTGGTTTTCAGTAACGGATAGGTTTAGAATAGACAAATTAGAAACTGAAAACCGAAACCATTTGGAAGGCCTTATCGCGAAAATATATCTATCCAAAGACATTTTCAGGCTAACAAATCAAACAACGCAAAAAATAAAATATCACTTTGGAAGCGTATATTTTGAGAACCCGGTATCATAGAAGGGTGTGGTTTTCGGTTCTGAAAAGTCCTGGGAAATCCCTATCCAAATTCTGCTCTGTTTTCTTTTTATGATGCTTGGTTTAGGAATTATCACCATCCAAAGACATTAAGGTAGGTAGTTTTTGGCAGAAAATCAGTAAAATCACTTTAGATGCGAATATTTCCTAAACCAGACGATGAAAAAAAAATTGGCTTCCATGTATCGATTGGGTGCGAATAGACCTTTCCAAAAATGTATGTCATAATTTATTTCATTGACTTTTAAGAAAAAAGCTTTTTTTAAAAAAACGGTAAGGGGGTAGTCCATGCTTTTTTTTGAAATCCATGAAAAAATTTCGTGATGAAATTTTTACATTTTTGGAAAGGTGTGTTAATTTCCTATTCAGCACTGAAAACCGCAACAATTTTGAAAGCTCCGTTCATTAGATATTCGCATATAACGGATTGCGTTGAAACTGCATAGAAAATACTTTGAGTGCAAATATCTAATGAACTAGGCGTTGCAAAAGCTTTTGGTTTTCAGTAACGGATAGGTTTAGAATAGACAAATTAGAAACTGAAAACCGAAACCATTTGGAAGGCCTTATGGCGAAAATATATCTATCCAAAGACATTTTCAGGCTAACAAATCAAACAACGCAAAAAATAAAATATCACTTTGGAAGCGTATATTTTGAGAACCCGGTATCATAGAAGGGTGTGGTTTTCGGTTCTGAAAAGTCCTGGGAAATCCCTATCCAAATTTTGCTCTTTTTTCTTTTTATGATTCTTGGTTTAGGAATTATCACCATCCAAAGACATTAAGTAGGTAGTTTTTGGCAGAAAATCAGTAAAATCACTTTAGATGCGAATATTTCCTAAACCAGACGATGAAAAAAAAATTGGCTTCCATGTATCGATTGGGTGCAAATAGACCTTTCCAAAAATGTATGTCATGATTTATTTCATTGACTTTTAAGAAAAAAGCTTTTTTTAAAAAAACGGTAAGGGGGTAGTCCATGCTTTTTTTTGAAATCCATGAAACAATTTCGTGATGAAATTTTTACATTTTTGGAAAGGTGTGTTAATTTCCTATTCAGCACTGAAAACCGCAACAATTTTGAAAGCTCCGTTCATTAGATATTCGCATATAACGGATTGCGTTGAAACTGCATAGAAAATACTTTGAGTGCAAATATCTAATGAACTAGGCGTTGCAAAAGTTTTTGGTTTTCAGTAACGGATAGGTTTAGAATAGACAAATTAGAAACTGAAAACCGAAACCATTTGGAAGGCCTTATCGCGAAAATATATCTATCCAAAGACATTTTCAGGCTAACAAATCAAACAACGCAAAAAATAAAATATCACTTTGGAAGCGTATATTTTGAGAACCCGGTATCATAGAAGGGTGTGGTTTTCAGTTCTGAAAAGTCCTGGGAAATCCCTATCCAAATTTTGCTCTTTTTTCTTTTTATGATGCTTGGTTTAGGAATTATCACCATCCAAAGACATTAAGGTAGGTAGTTTTTGGCAGAAAATCAGTAAAATCACTTTAGATGCGAATATTTCCTAAACCAGACGATGAAAAAAAAATTGGCTTCCATGTATCGATTGGGTGCGAATAGACCTTTCCAAAAATGTATGTCATGATTTATTTCATTGACTTTTAAGAAAAAAGCTTTTTTTTAAAAAACGGTAAGGGGGTAGTCCATGCTTTTTTTTTAAATCCATGAAAAAATTTCGTGATGAAATTTTTACATTTTTGGAAAGGTGTGTTAATTTCCTATTCAGCACTGAAAACCGCAACAATTTTGAAAGCTCCGTTCATTAGATATTCGCATATAACGGATTGCGTTGAAACTGCATAGAAAATAATTTGAGTGCAAATATCTAATGAACTAGGCGTTGCAAAAGCTTTTGGTTTTCAGTAACGGATAGGTTTAGAATAGACAAATTAGAAACTGAAAACCGAAACCATTTGGAAGGCCTTATGGCGAAAATATATCTATCCAAAGACATTTTCAGGCTAACAAATCAAACAACGCAAAAAATAAAATATCACTTTGGAAGCGTATATTTTGAGAACCCGGTATCATAGAAGGGTGTGGTTTTCAGTTCTGAAAAGTCCTGGGAAATCCCTATCCAAATTTTGCTCTTTTTTCTTTTTATGATGCTTGGTTTAGGAATTATCACCATCCAAAGACATTAAGGTAGGTAGTTTTTGGCAGAAAATCAGTAAAATCACTTTAGATGCGAATATTTCCTAAACCAGACGATGAAAAAAAAATTGGCTTCCATGTATCGATTGGGTGTGAATAGACCTTTCCAAAAATGTATGTCATGATTTATTTCATTGACTTTTAAGAAAAAAGCTTTTTTTAAAAAAACGGTAAGGGGGTAGTCCATGCTTTTTTTTGAAATCCATGAAAAAATTTCGTGATGAAATTTTTACATTTTTGGAAAGGTGTGTTAATTTCCTATTCAGCACTGAAAACCGCAACAATTTTGAAAGCTCCGTTCATTAGATATTCGCATATAACGGATTGCGTTTAAACTGCATAGAAAATACTTTGAGTGCAAATATCTAATGAACTAGGCGTTGCAAAAGCTTTTGGTTTTCAGTAACGGATAGGTTTAGAATAGACAAATTAGAAACTGAAAACCGAAACCATTTGGAAGGCCTTATGGCGAAAATATATCTATCCAAAGACATTTTCAGGCTAACAAATCAAACAACGCAAAAAATAAAATATCACTTTGGAAGCGTATATTTTGAGAACCCGGTATCATAGAAGGGTGTGGTTTTCGGTTCTGAAAAGTCCTGGGAAATTCCTATCCAAATTTTGCTCTTTTTTCTTTTTATGATGCTTGGTTTAGGAATTATCACCATCCAAGGACATTAAGGTATGTAGTTTTTGGCAGAAAATCAGTAAAATCAATTTAGATGCGAATATTTCCTAAACCAGACGATGAAAAAAAATTGGCTTCCATGTATCGATTGGGTGCGAATAGACCTTTCCAAAAATGTATGTCATGATTTATTTCATTGACTTTTAAGAAAAAATTTCGTGATGAAATTTTTACATTTTTGGAAAGGTGTGTTAATTTCCTATTCAGCACTGAAAACCGCAACAATTTTGAAAGCTCCGTTCATTAGATATTCGCATATAACGGATTGCGTTGAAACTGCATAGAAAATACTTTGAGTGCAAATATCTAATGAACTAGGCGTTGCAAAAGCTTTTGGTTTTCAGTAACGGATAGGTTTAGAATAGACAAATTAGAAACTGAAAACCGAAACCATTTGGAAGGCCTTATCGCGAAAATATATCTATCCAAAGACATTTTCAGGCTAACAAATCAAACAACGCAAAAAATAAAATATCACTTTGGAAGCGTATATTTTGAGAACCCGGTATCATAGAAGGGTGTGGTTTTCAGTTCTGAAAAGTCCTGGGAAATCCCTATCCAAATTTTGCTCTTTTTTCTTTTTATGATGCTTGGTTTAGGAATTATCACCATCCAAAGACATTAAGGTAGGTAGTTTTTGGCAGAAAATCAGTAAAATCACTTTAGATGCGAATATTTCCTAAACCAGACGATGAAAAAAAAATTGGCTTCCATGTATCGATTGGGTGCGAGTAGACTTTTCCAAAAATGTATGTCATGATTTATTTCATTGACTTTTAAGAAAAAAGCTTTTTTTAAAAAAACGGTAAGGGGGTAGTCCATGCTATTTTTTGAAATCCATGAAAAAATTTCGTGATGAAATTTTTACATTTTTGGAAAGGTGTGTTAATTTCCTATTCAGCACTGAAAACCGCAACAATTTTGAAAGCTCCGTTCATTAGATATTCGCATATAACGGATTGCGTTGAAACTGCATAGAAAATACTTTGAGTGCAAATATCTAATGAACTAGGCGTTGCAAAAGCTTTTGGTTTTCAGTAACGGATAGGTTTAGAATAGACAAATTAGAAACTGAAAACCGAAACCATTTGGAAGGCCTTATCGCGAAAATATATCTATCCAAAGACATTTTCAGGCTAACAAATCAAACAACGCAAAAAATAAAATATCACTTTGGAAGCGTATATTTTGAGAACCCGGTATCATAGAAGGGTGTGTTTTTCAGTTCTGAAAAGTCCTGGGAAATCCCTATCCAAATTTTGCTCTTTTTTCTTTTTATGATGCTTGGTTTAGGAATTATCACCATCCAAAGACATTAAGGTAGGTAGTTTTTGGCAGAAAATCAGTAAAATCACTTTAGATGCGAATATTTCCTAAACCAGACGATGAAAAAAAAATTGGCTTCCATGTATCGATTGGGTGCGAATAGACCTTTCATAGAAGGGTGTGGTTTTCGGTTCTGAAAAGTCCTGGGAAATTCCTATCCAAATTTTGCTCTTTTTTCTTTTTATGATGCTTGGTTTAGGAATTATCACCATCCAAGGACATTAAGGTATGTAGTTTTTGGCAGAAAATCAGTAAAATCAATTTAGATGCGAATATTTCCTAAACCAGACGATGAAAAAAAATTGGCTTCCATGTATCGATTGGGTGCGAATAGACCTTTCCAAAAATGTATGTCATGATTTATTTCATTGACTTTTAAGAAAAAAGCTTTTTTTAAAAAAACGGTAAGGGGGTAGTCCATGCTTTTTTTTGAAATCCATGAAAAAATTTCGTGATGAAATTTTTACATTTTTGGAAAGGTGTGTTAATTTCCTATTCAGCACTGAAAACCGCAACAATTTTGAAAGCTCCGTTCATTAGATATTCGCATATAACGGATTGCGTTGAAACTGCATAGAAAATACTTTGAGTGCAAATATCTAATGAACTAGGCGTTGCAAAAGCTTTTGGTTTTCAGTAACGGATAGGTTTAGAATAGACAAATTAGAAACTGAAAACCGAAACCATTTGGAAGGCCTTATCGCGAAAATATATCTATCCAAAGACATTTTCAGGCTAACAAATCAAACAACGCAAAAAATAAAATATCACTTTGGAAGCGTATATTTTGAGAACCCGGTATCATAGAAGGGTGTGGTTTTCAGTTCTGAAAAGTCCTGGGAAATCCCTATCCAAATTTTGCTCTTTTTTCTTTTTATGATGCTTGGTTTAGGAATTATCACCATCCAAAGACATTAAGGTAGGTAGTTTTTGGCAGAAAATCAGTAAAATCACTTTAGATGCGAATATTTCCTAAACCAGACGATGAAAAAAAAATTGGCTTCCATGTATCGATTGGGTGCGAGTAGACTTTTCCAAAAATGTATGTCATGATTTATTTCATTGACTTTTAAGAAAAAAGCTTTTTTTAAAAAAACGGTAAGGGGGATTTTCAGCTCTGAAAAGTCCTGGGAAATCCCTATCCAAATTTTGATCTTTTTTCTTTTTATGATGCTTGGTTTAGGAATTATCACCATCCAAAGACATTAAGTAGGTAGTTTTTGGCAGAAAATCAGTAAAATCACTTTAGATGCGAATATTTCCTAAACCAGACAATGAAAAAAAAAATGGCTTCCATGTATCGATTGGGTGCGAATAGACCTTTCCAAAAATGTATGTCATGATTTATTTCATTGACTTTTAAGAAAAAAGCTTTTTTTAAAAAAACGGTAAGGGGGTAGTCCATGCTTTTTTTTGAAATCCATGAAAAAATTTCGTGATGAAATTTTTACATTTTTGGAAAGGTGTGTTAATTTCCTATTCAGCACTGAAAACCGCAACAATTTTGAAAGCTCCGTTCATTAGATATTCGCATATAACGGATTGCGTTGAAACTGCATAGAAAATACTTTGAGTGCAAATATCTAATGAACTAGGCGTTGCAAAAGCTTTTGGTTTTCAGTAACGGATAGGTTTAGAATAGACAAATTAGAAACTGAAAACCGAAACCATTTGGAAGGCCTTATGGCGAAAATATATCTATCCAAAGACATTTTCAGGCTAACAAATCAAACAACGCAAAAAATAAAATATCACTTTGGAAGCGTATATTTTGAGAACCCGGTATCATAGAAGGGTGTGGTTTTCGGTTCTGAAAAGTCCTGGGAAATCCCTATCCAAATTTTGCTCCTTTTTCTTTTTATGATGCTTGGTTTAGGAATTATCACCATCCAAAGACATTAAGGTAGGTAGTTTTTGGCAGAAAATCAGTAAAATCACTTTAGATGCGAATATTTCCTAAACCAGACGATGAAAAAAAAATTGGCTTCCATGTATCGATTGGGTGCGAATAGACCTTCCCAAAAATGTATGTCATGATTTATTTCATTGACTTTTAAGAAAAAAGCTTTTTTTAAAAAAACGGTAAGGGGGTAGTCCATGCTTTTTTTTGAAATCCATGAAAAAATTTCGTGATGAAATTTTTACATTTTTGGAAAGGTGTGTTAATTTCCTATTCAGCACTGAAAACCGCAACAATTTTGAAAGCTCCGTTCATTAGATATTCGCATATAACGGATTGCGTTTAAACTGCATAGAAAATACTTTGAGTGCAAATATCTAATGAACTAGGCGTTGCAAAAGCTTTTGGTTTTCAGTAACGGATAGGTTTAGAATAGACAAATTAGAAACTGAAAACCGAAACCATTTGGAAGGCCTTATCGCGAAAATATATCTATCCAAAGACATTTTCAGGCTAACAAATCAAACAACGCAAAAAATAAAATATCACTTTGGAAGCGTATATTTTGAGAACCCGGTATCATAGAAGGGTGTGGTTTTCGGTTCTGAAAAGTCCTGGGAAATCCCTATCCAAATTTTGCTCTTTTTTTTTTTATGATGCTTGGTTTAGGAATTATCACCATCCAAAGACATTAAGGTAGGTAGTTTTTGGCAGAAAATCAGTAAAATCACTTTAGATGCGAATATTTCCTAAACCAGACGATGAAAAAAAAATTGGCTTCCATGTATCGATTGGGTGCGAATAGACCTTTCCAAAAATGTATGTCATGATTTATTTCATTGACTTTTAAGAAAAAAGCTTTTTTTAAAAAAACGGTAAGGGGGTAGTCCATGCTTTTTTTTGAAATCCATGAAAAAATTTCGTGATGAAATTTTTACATTTTTGGAAAGGTGTGTTAATTTCCTATTCAGCACTGAAAACCGCAACAATTTTGAAAGCTACGTTCATTAGATATTCGCATATAACGGATTGCGTTGAAACTGCATAGAAAATACTTTGAGTGCAAATATCTAATGAACTAGGCGTTGCAAAAGCTTTTGGTTTTCAGTAACGGATAGGTTTAGAATAGACAAATTAGAAACTGAAAACCGAAACCATTTGGAAGGCCTTATCGCGAAAATATATCTATCCAAAGACATTTTCAGGCTAACAAATCAAACAACGCAAAAAATAAAATATCACTTTGGAAGCGTATATTTTGAGAACCCGGTATTATAGAAGGGTGTGGTTTTCGGTTCTGAAAAGTCCTGGGAAATCTCTATCCAAATTTTGCTCTTTTTTCTTTTTATGATGCTTGGTTTAGGAATTATCACCATCCAAAGACATTAAGGTAGGTAGTTTTTGGCAGAAAATCAGTAAAATCACTTTAGATGCGAATATTTCCTAAACCAGAAGATGAAAAAAAATTGGCTTCCATGTATCGATTGGGTGCGAATAGACCTTTCCAAAAATGTATGTCATGATTTATTTCATTGACTTTTAAGAAAAAAGCTTTTTTTAAAAAAACGGTAAGGGGGTAGTCCATGCTTTTTTTTGAAATCCATGAAAAAATTTCGTGATGAAATTTTTACATTTTTGGAAAGGTGTGTTAATTTCCTATTCAGCACTGAAAACCGCAACAATTTTGAAAGCTCCGTTCATTAGATATTCGCATATAACGGATTGCGTTGAAACTGCATAGAAAATACTTTGAGTGCAAATATCTAATGAACTAGGCGTTGCAAAAGCTTTTGGTTTTCAGTAACGGATAGGTTTAGAATAGACAAATTAGAAACTGAAAACCGAAACCATTTGGAAGGCCTTATCGCGAAAATATATCTATCCAAAGACATTTTCAGGCTAACAAATCAAACAACGCAAAAAATAAAATATCACTTTGGAAGCGTATATTTTGAGAACCCGGTATCATAGAAGGGTGTGGTTTTCGGTTCTGAAAAGTCCTGGAAAATCCCTATCCAAATTTTGCTCTTTTTTCTTTTTATGATGCTTGGTTTAGGAATTATCACCATCCAAAGACATTAAGGTAGGTAGTTTTTGGCAGAAAATCAGTAAAATCACTTTAGATGCGAATATTTCCTAAACCAGACGATGAAAAAAAAATTGGCTTCCATGTATCGATTGGGTGCGAATAGACCTTTCCAAAAATGTATGTCATGATTTATTTCATTGACTTTTAAGAAAAAAGCTTTTTTTAAAAAAACGGTAAGGGGGTAGTCCATGCTTTTTTTTGAAATCCATGAAAAAATTTCGTGATGAAATTTTTACATTTTTGGAAAGGTGTGTTAATTTCCTATTCAGCACTGAAAACCGCAACAATTTTGAAAGCTCCGTTCATTAGATATTCGCATATAACGGATTGCGTTGAAACTGCATAGAAAATACTTTGAGTGCAAATATCTAATGAACTAGGCGTTGCAAAAGCTTTTGGTTTTCAGTAACGGATAGGTTTAGAATAGACAAATTAGAAACTGAAAACCGAAACCATTTGGAAGGCCTTATCGCGAAAATATATCTATCCAAAGACATTTTCAGGCTAACAAATCAAACAACGCAAAAAATAAAATATCACTTTGGAAGCGTATATTTTGAGAACCCGGTATCATAGAAGGGTGTGGTTTTCGGTTCTGAAAAGTCCTGGGAAATCCCTATCCAAATTTTGCTCTTTTTTCTTTTTATGATGCTTGGTTTAGGAATTATCACCATCCAAAGACATTAAGGTAGGTAGTTTTTGGCAGAAAATCAGTAAAATCACTTTAGATGCGAATATTTCCTAAACCAGACGATGAAAAAAAAATTGGCTTCCATGTATCGATTGGGTGCGAATAGACCTTTCCAAAAATGTATGTCATGATTTATTTCATTGACTTTTAAGAAAAAAGCTTTTTTTTAAAAAACGGTAAGGGGGTAGTCCATGCTTTTTTTTGAAATCCATGAAAAAATTTCGTGATGAAATTTTTACATTTTTGGAAAGGTGTGTTAATTTCCTATTCAGCACTGAAAACCGCAACAATTTTGAAAGCTCCGTTCATTAGATATTCGCATATAACGGATTGCGTTTAAACTGCATAGAAAATACTTTGAGTGCAAATATCTAATGAACTAGGCGTTGCAAAAGCTTTTGGTTTTCAGTAACGGATAGGTTTAGAATAGACAAATTAGAAACTGAAAACCGAAACCATTTGGAAGGCCTTATCGCGAAAATATATCTATCCAAAGACATTTTCAGGCTAACAAATCAAACAACGCAAAAAATAAAATATCACTTTGGAAGCGTATATTTTGAGAACCCGGTATCATAGAAGGGTGTGGTTTTCGGTTCTGAAAAGTCCTGGGAAATCCCTATCCAAATTTTGCTCCTTTTTCTTTTTATGATGCTTGGTTTAGGAATTATCACCATCCAAAGACATTAAGGTAGGTAGTTTTTGGCAGAAAATCAGTAAAATCACTTTAGATGCGAATATTTCCTAAACCAGACGATGAAAAAAAAATTGGCTTCCATGTATCGATTGGGTGCGAATAGACCTTTCCAAAAATGTATGTCATGATTTATTTCATTGACTTTTAAGAAAAAAGCTTTTTTTTAAAAAACGGTAAGGGGGTAGTCCATGCTTTTTTTTGAAATCCATGAAAAAATTTCGTGATGAAATTTTTACATTTTTGGAAAGGTGTGTTAATTTCCTATTCAGCACTGAAAACCGCAACAATTTTGAAAGCTACGTTCATTAGATATTCGCATATAACGGATTGCGTTGAAACTGCATAGAAAATACTTTGAGTGCAAATATCTAATGAACTAGGCGTTGCAAAAGCTTTTGGTTTTCAGTAACGGATAGGTTTAGAATAGACAAATTAGAAACTGAAAACCGAAACCATTTGGAAGGCCTTATCGCGAAAATATATCTATCCAAAGACATTTTCAGGCTAACAAATCAAACAACGCAAAAAATAAAATATCACTTTGGAAGCGTATATTTTGAGAACCCGGTATTATAGAAGGGTGTGGTTTTCGGTTCTGAAAAGTCCTGGGAAATCTCTATCCAAATTTTGCTCTTTTTTCTTTTTATGATGCTTGGTTTAGGAATTATCACCATCCAAAGACATTAAGGTAGGTAGTTTTTGGCAGAAAATCAGTAAAATCACTTTAGATGCGAATATTTCCTAAACCAGAAGATGAAAAAAAAATTGGCTTCCATGTATCGATTGGGTGCGAATAGACCTTTCCAGAAATGTATGTCATGATTTATTTCATTGACTTTTAAGAAAAAAGCTTTTTTTAAAAAAACGGTAAGGGGGTAGTCCATGCTTTTTTTTGAAATCCATGAAAAAATTTCGTGATGAAATTTTTACATTTTTGGAAAGGTGTGTTAATTTCCTATTCAGCACTGAAAACCGCAACAATTTTGAAAGCTCCGTTCATTAGATATTCGCATATAACGGATTGCGTTGAAACTGCATAGAAAATACTTTGAGTGCAAATATCTAATGAACTAGGCGTTGCAAAAGCTTTTGGTTTTCAGTAACGGATAGGTTTAGAATAGACAAATTAGAAACTGAAAACCGAAACCATTTGGAAGGCCTTATCGCGAAAATATATCTATCCAAAGACATTTTCAGGCTAACAAATCAAACAACGCAAAAAATAAAATATCACTTTGGAAGCGTATATTTTGAGAACCCGGTATCATAGAAGGGTGTGGTTTTCGGTTCTGAAAAGTCCTGGAAAATCCCTATCCAAATTTTGCTCTTTTTTCTTTTTATGATGCTTGGTTTAGGAATTATCACCATCCAAAGACATTAAGGTAGGTAGTTTTTGGCAGAAAATCAGTAAAATCACTTTAGATGCGAATATTTCCTAAACCAGACGATGAAAAAAAAATTGGCTTCCATGTATCGATTGGGTGCGAATAGACCTTTCCAAAAATGTATGTCATGATTTATTTCATTGACTTTTAAGAAAAAAGCTTTTTTTTAAAAAACGGTAAGGGGGTAGTCCATGCTTTTTTTTGAAATCCATGAAAAAATTTCGTGATGAAATTTTTACATTTTTGGAAAGGTGTGTTAATTTCCTATTCAGCACTGAAAACCGCAACAATTTTGAAAGCTCCGTTCATTAGATATTCGCATATAACGGATTGCGTTTAAACTGCATAGAAAATACTTTGAGTGCAAATATCTAATGAACTAGGCGTTGCAAAAGCTTTTGGTTTTCAGTAACGGATAGGTTTAGAATAGACAAATTAGAAACTGAAAACCGAAACCATTTGGAAGGCCTTATCGCGAAAATATATCTATCCAAAGACATTTTCAGGCTAACAAATCAAACAACGCAAAAAATAAAATATCACTTTGGAAGCGTATATTTTGAGAACCCGGTATCATAGAAGGGTGTGGTTTTCGGTTCTGAAAAGTCCTGGGAAATCCCTATCCAAATTTTGCTCTTTTTTCTTTTTATGATGCTTGGTTTAGGAATTATCACCATCCAAAGACATTAAGGTAGGTAGTTTTTGGCAGAAAATCAGTAAAATCACTTTAGATGCGAATATTTCCTAAACCAGACGATGAAAAAAAAATTGGCTTCCATGTATCGATTGGGTGCGAATAGACCTTTCCAAAAATGTATGTCATGATTTATTTCATTGACTTTTAAGAAAAAAGCTTTTTTTTAAAAAACGGTAAGGGGGTAGTCCATGCTTTTTTTTGAAATCCATGAAAAAATTTCGTGATGAAATTTTTACATTTTTGGAAAGGTGTGTTAATTTCCTATTCAGCACTGAAAACCGCAACAATTTTGAAAGCTACGTTCATTAGATATTCGCATATAACGGATTGCGTTGAAACTGCATAGAAAATACTTTGAGTGCAAATATCTAATGAACTAGGCGTTGCAAAAGCTTTTGGTTTTCAGTAACGGATAGGTTTAGAATAGACAAATTAGAAACTGAAAACCGAAACCATTTGGAAGGCCTTATCGCGAAAATATATCTATCCAAAGACATTTTCAGGCTAACAAATCAAACAACGCAAAAAATAAAATATCACTTTGGAAGCGTATATTTTGAGAACCCGGTATTATAGAAGGGTGTGGTTTTCGGTTCTGAAAAGTCCTGGGAAATCTCTATCCAAATTTTGCTCTTTTTTTCTTTTTATGATGCTTGGTTTAGGAATTATCACCATCCAAAGACATTAAGGTAGGTAGTTTTTGGCAGAAAATCAGTAAAATCACTTTAGATGCGAATATTTCCTAAACCAGAAGATGAAAAAAAAATTGGCTTCCATGTATCGATTGGGTGCGAATAGACCTTTCCAAAAATGTATGTCATGATTTATTTCATTGACTTTTAAGAAAAAAGCTTTTTTTAAAAAAACGGTAAGGGGGTAGTCCATGCTTTTTTTTGAAATCCATGAAAAAATTTCGTGATGAAATTTTTACATTTTTGGAAAGGTGTGTTAATTTCCTATTCAGCACTGAAAACCGCAACAATTTTGAAAGCTCCGTTCATTAGATATTCGCATATAACGGATTGCGTTGAAACTGCATAGAAAATACTTTGAGTGCAAATATCTAATGAACTAGGCGTTGCAAAAGCTTTTGGTTTTCAGTAACGGATAGGTTTAGAATAGACAAATTAGAAACTGAAAACCGAAACCATTTGGAAGGCCTTATCGCGAAAATATATCTATCCAAAGACATTTTCAGGCTAACAAATCAAACAACGCAAAAAATAAAATATCACTTTGGAAGCGTATATTTTGAGAACCCGGTATCATAGAAGGGTGTGGTTTTCGGTTCTGAAAAGTCCTGGAAAATCCCTATCCAAATTTTGCTCTTTTTTCTTTTTATGATGCTTGGTTTAGGAATTATCACCATCCAAAGACATTAAGGTAGGTAGTTTTTGGCAGAAAATCAGTAAAATCACTTTAGATGCGAATATTTCCTAAACCAGACGATGAAAAAAAAATTGGCTTCCATGTATCGATTGGGTGCGAATAGACCTTTCCAAAAATGTATGTCATGATTTATTTCATTGACTTTTAAGAAAAAAGCTTTTTTTAAAAAAACGGTAAGGGGGTAGTCCATGCTTTTTTTTGAAATCCATGAAAAAATTTCGTGATGAAATTTTTACATTTTTGGAAAGGTGTGTTAATTTCCTATTCAGCACTGAAAACCGCAACAATTTTGAAAGCTCCGTTCATTAGATATTCGCATATAACGGATTGCGTTGAAACTGCATAGAAAATACTTTGAGTGCAAATATCTAATGAACTAGGCGTTGCAAAAGCTTTTGGTTTTCAGTAACGGATAGGTTTAGAATAGACAAATTAGAAACTGAAAACCGAAACCATTTGGAAGGCCTTATGGCGAAAATATATCTATCCAAAGACATTTTCAGGCTAACAAATCAAACAACGCAAAAAATAAAATATCATTTTGGAAGCGTATATTTTGAGAACCCGGTATCATAGAAGGGTGTGGTTTTCGGTTCTGAAAAGTCCTGGGAAATCTCTATCCAAATTTTGCTCTTTTTTCTTTTTATGATGCTTGGTTTAGGAATTATCACCATCCAAAGACATTAAGGTAGGTAGTTTTTGGCAGAAAATCAGTAAAATCACTTTAGATGCGAATATTTCCTAAACCAGAAGATGAAAAAAAAATTGGCTTCCATGTATCGATTGGGTGCGAATAGACCTTTCCAAAAATGTATGTCATGATTTATTTCATTGACTTTTAAGAAAAAAGCTTTTTTTAAAAAAACGGTAAGGGGGTAGTCCATGCTTTTTTTTGAAATCCATGAAAAAATTTCGTGATGAAATTTTTACATTTTTGGAAAGGTGTGTTAATTTCCTATTCAGCACTGAAAACCGCAACAATTTTGAAAGCTCCGTTCATTAGATATTCGCATATAACGGATTGCGTTGAAACTGCATAGAAAATACTTTGAGTGCAAATATCTAATGAACTAGGCGTTGCAAAAGCTTTTGGTTTTCAGTAACGGATAGGTTTAGAATAGACAAATTAGAAACTGAAAACCGAAACCATTTGGAAGGCCTTATCGCGAAAATATATCTATCCAAAGACATTTTCAGGCTAACAAATCAAACAACGCAAAAAATAAAATATCACTTTGGAAGCGTATATTTTGAGAACCCGGTATCATAGAAGGGTGTGGTTTTCGGTTCTGAAAAGTCCTGGGAAATCCCTATCCAAATTTTGCTCTTTTTTCTTTTTATGATGCTTGGTTTAGGAATTATCACCATCCAAAGACATTAAGGTAGGTAGTTTTTGGCAGAAAATCAGTAAAATCACTTTAGATGCGAATATTTCCTAAACCAGACGATGAAAAAAAAAATTGGCTTCCATGTATCGATTGGGTGCGAATAGACCTTTCCAAAAATGTATGTCATGATTTATTTCATTGACTTTTAAGAAAAAAGCTTTTTTTAAAAAACGGTAAGGGGGTAGTCCATGCTTTTTTTTGAAATCCATGAAAAAATTTCGTGATGAAATTTTTACATTTTTGGAAAGGTGTGTTAATTTCCTATTCAGCACTGAAAACCGCAACAATTTTGAAAGCTCCGTTCATTAGATATTCGCATATAACGGATTGCGTTGAAACTGCATAGAAAATACTTTGAGTGCAAATATCTAATGAACTAGGCGTTGCAAAAGCTTTTGGTTTTCAGTAACGGATAGGTTTAGAATAGACAAATTAGAAACTGAAAACCGAAACCATTTGGAAGGCCTTATGGCGAAAATATATCTATCCAAAGACATTTTCAGGCTAACAAATCAAACAACGCAAAAAATAAAATATCACTTTGGAAGCGTATATTTTGAGAACCCGGTATCATAGAAGGGTGTGGTTTTCGGTTCTGAAAAGTCCTGGGAAATCCCTATCCAAATTTTGCTCTTTTTCTTTTTATGATGCTTGGTTTAGGAATTATCACCATCCAAAGACATTAAGGTAGGTAGTTTTTGGCAGAAAATCAGTAAAATCACTTTAGATGCGAATATTTCCTAAACCAGACGATGAAAAAAAAATTGGCTTCCATGTATCGATTGGGTGCGAATAGACCTTTCCAAAAATGTATGTCATGATTTATTTCATTGACTTTTAAGAAAAAAGCATTTTTTTAAAAAACGGTAAGGGGGTAGTCCATGCTTTTTTTTTGAAATCCATGAAAAAATTTCGTGATGAAATTTTTACATTTTTGGAAAGGTGTGTTAATTTCCTATTCAGCACTGAAAACCGCAACAATTTTGAAAGCTCCGTTCATTAGATATTCGCATATAACGGATTGCGTTTAAACTGCATAGAAAATACTTTGAGTGCAAATATCTAATGAACTAGGCGTTGCAAAAGCTTTTGGTTTTCAGTAACGGATAGGTTTAGAATAGACAAATTAGAAACTGAAAACCGAAACCATTTGGAAGGCCTTATCGCGAAAATATATCTATCCAAAGACATTTTCAGGCTAACAAATCAAACAACGCAAAAAATAAAATATCACTTTGGAAGCGTATATTTTGAGAACCCGGTATCATAGAAGGGTGTGGTTTTCGGTTCTGAAAAGTCCTGGGAAATCCCTATCCAAATTTTGCTCTTTTTTCTTTTTATGATGCTTGGTTTAGGAATTATCACCATCCAAAGACATTAAGGTAGGTAGTTTTTGGCAGAAAATCAGTAAAATCACTTTAGATGCGAATATTTCCTAAACCAGACGATGAAAAAAAAATTGGCTTCCATGTATCGATTGGGTGCGAATAGACCTTTCCAAAAATGTATGTCATGATTTATTTCATTGACTTTTAAGAAAAAAGCTTTTTTTTTTAAAACGGTAAGGGGGTAGTCCATGCTTTTTTTTGAAATCCATGAAAAAATTTCGTGATGAAATTTTTACATTTTTGGAAAGGTGTGTTAATTTCCTATTCAGCACTGAAAACCGCAACAATTTTGAAAGCTCCGTTCATTAGATATTCGCATATAACGGATTGCGTTGAAACTGCATAGAAAATACTTTGAGTGCAAATATCTAATGAACTAGGCGTTGCAAAAGCTTTTGGTTTTCATTAACGGATAGGTTTAGAATAGACAAATTAGAAACTGAAAACCGAAACCAT